>JAEPRD010000128.1:0-93594 GCA_016758985.1 Mucor saturninus
CTCTTGAAACAATGAGGTTTATAACACGCTTGTCTTCGAGTATTGCTTTCGACATGAGGTCTGTTCCCGGCTTGTGCTTTGGTGGTATTGTAAAACTTAAAAGATCGTAATCTTGAAAATGAGAGAAAGTTAGTTTATCTCAGGAAAGATGAAAAAATTGCTTTAATTACCTGTCTCACTGTAAGACATAGCTGAGAAGGCTCGAGGTTGAGGTTAAAAAATCGGTAAGGTGAAAGGTTGAAATAAAAAATCGGTAAGGTTGAAATAAAAAATCGGTAAGGTTGAAATTGAAAATCGGTAAGGTTGAAATTGAAAATCGGTAAGGTGAAAGGGTAAAATCGGTAAGGTTGAAGGTTGAAATAAAAAATCGGTAAGGTTGAAATTGAAATCGGTAAGGTTGAAATTGAAAATCGGTAAGGTTAAAATTGAAAATCGGTAAGGTGAAAGGGTAAAATCGGTAAGGTGAAAGGTTGAAATTGAAAATCGGTATATAAGGAGATACGCCCTTTTTATTAAATACGCGCTGTATTTATTATTAAGATTTTTCAAGACAAACAGCGCATGGTTGTGTCCACTTTTGGAATTTCGGTAGGTGGTAAATCGAAGTCAATGATCTTTTTGATGTCGCCGTATTGATAGGCTACATCTTCCATCTGTTCTTCAGACTCATCGTCATGATATAATAGTCGCTTGGAGGTGTAAAGCTAATAAAGTCCATGTTAATTTCTAAATGATCTGGTACCAAAAAAAAAGGAAACACGCCTAAAAACTTTTGTCATTTAATCCCAAAAAAAAAAAATTAATTCGTCCCAACTCCTATTTAGAGTCGTACCAAAAAAAAATCAAGCGTACCAATTAAGACTAAAAACCTGTACTGCTTTGAACCTTAATCTTCAGACACGTTATCTAAAAATTTGTGTTCCATTTACCTATACTCCATCACATCATTAATAAAAGAGGTATTTAATAATAATGGTTCATCGTTTATTTCGATCGATTAAATTCATACATGCAACATCTTACGATTCATAATTTACTTCCTGTGTTAATGCTACAAAGAATTTAATGACATTTTATATGTGTATTTATATCAGTCATGTGTATTTAAAAAAGGGATGATGTACAGTTAAAGCTATTCAAAAAAAACGAACTATACAGAGTAAACGCACACACACACATACAAGCTTATACAAATACTAACGGTTTTATTGAGGGAATATGATCGATTATTGTTGGCATCTGGTACATCTTTTGGGTCAACGCTTGAAAAAGAGAACTCGATAATGTTGGCTAAAATTGGGAATTTGGAACCGATATCCTTGGTCTGGGTGGAAATGGTGAAACGTATCATTTTCTAAAATTGTTAGACAGCATAGGCGACGTCCTAACCGATCAACCTTCTGGTCCTTGGATATAACATCCATATATAAGTCTTCATTGTCAAGCACTGACAGCCTTCTGGATCATATTATACATACAAGTCCGCTATATGACCACCTGTCTGACCAAAATTACGTGAGTTCACCCCGACGATAACATCAAAGGTTGCCAAAACTAAATCCAGATTTGGTATATATTTTGGGTCAACGTAGAAGTAAGCAAATTTGATTGTCCCAATTGTCCAAGCAAGCTCAGTACTCCTACCACATTTAATTTCCATCTCAAAAAGAAGCATGGCAGTCACTGCGAAGCCAGATTACAAACGATGCAAAGCGGCGAAGCCCGACGATAATAACAATGATAAGTCCCCAACCGTATCATTGGAACATGTATCTACAGCTTATCCACTGAGTTCTAACATTGAATTTCTAAATTGTTTCTATGAATACATCTACAATACAACAGGGATATGTTTAGAAAATAGTGCAACAATTTGTATTTTTTTTTTTTTAAGAATTGCATGTAATTAACTTGCTTAAAAAAAGAGTGACTAAATGGGGGATATACAAACTCTTTCTTTTTATTCAATTCTGATCATCTTATGATACATATACTTTGATCCGTTACTATTCTTAACTCTGGTTAAAGACTATGAGTTATTATATTTATATGAAGGTTGCAGACATAAACGAAGAGAATACAACACATAGATAATACACTCTATTTTACGTTGTCATTAATTTGTATCTCAAACTAAGGTATCACCATCGCGTGTCAAACCTTAATTGGAACTAAGCAGAGAAATTATCTGCAGTTATTTAATTCGTTTACAAAAAGACCTTTGATTTCATTTATGATAGACTCTCTAACTTAGGAATAAAGAGCATCATATCTTATTCCTTCTATAACACATATACGCATACACTTTTATATACCCGATTATCACATATCTGACAGTCCATGATCTCATCTTTCTTTCTATTATTCACCGACGTGAAATTGGATCTTGTTACAACGTAGCATTTACTTTTTACATACCGTAAGAAATGAAAGCTCAAATGACAGCAATAGAATTTACATACAAAAACACAGCATGGTATTGGTAAGCTGTCAATATCGAGTTAATCTATGCGTATTTGCACTAAAATATGGTAACAATTTCAGTTTTTTTTTTTTTTTGTATGGAGTATGATGACTCTTGTATATCAGTGTACATTTTTAGTTAAGAATCTTGAAAGTGATATGGAGGACAACCTTTTATTGTCCATTAAAAATGATTGTATTTCAATAATAAAGATTTAGGGGAAATAGAGGGGGCAATCGATATACAACTTTGATTAGTTGACATGACCCCTTGATTTACACTGAAATGCAAGTCTGCATGAGTTTTGAAGGTTCACGCGTTGTTAGTTTTAATTGGCCGAAGCACTTCCCATTTAGAGAAAAAGGGTCAAATAATACTTCTTGAGCATCATGATGCACGCTGCAATCAATTAATTTAGATGCGAAAGAGATATCGAGTATTTGGAGTTAACGAAAAAAAAACAAGGTATTAATTTATCTACTGCATCTCCATTATGATTGAAAATAGGAACCACACACAAATAAATTACAAGAATAGAGATACACTGTGGTTTCGAAATTCGGGTAATGCACAAAATCACGATTGACTCAACCTAATTGATTATGTCTGGCATATTTTCTTGTGTAAGCCTTTTATTGATAATGATCCATTCGAATAAATAAAAATTTTGTACTGAGTGGGCCCTTAAAACAGGACGTGACAATGTCTCTAAGCAAAAGCGTTGCTACAATACATCTTTCTACAACAATGTGGGTAAAAAAAAAAGATGTTCGATTACTACGGATAAACACGGACATAATTTAAAGTTTGTATGTAAATGGATGAGGGCTACTTGTGTTTTTGCTATTTTGAGAACAGTTGAAAACAACATCATGCTCGATCTGGAAAAACTTTATTTTTGCTGTAACACGTTTAAGTTGAAAATATAAAGGCGCACCATGGCCAAGTAGTACGAATTAAAGCGGCATTATTTTAATCATCTTTGGAGTGGATCCCCGTAAAGTCTTCTTTTTTAAACTACATGTAATACATAGTCCGGGATCTGTGAAAAAAAAAAGTGTTTAATTTTACTCGTAAAGAATGAGTGAGAAAATAAAAACCTGAATTCTTTCGGGTACATCAGCTGTTACTACGAGTATACAGCAATTTGATAAATTCGGTTAAGCCAATGAAAAAAAAGGAAAAGAGGCGGCCAGTGCACAATTCAAATGTCGATTCTAATAATAAACATGAACAATAGAAATTAGGCCCTGGGTCACAAGAGACAACTTAAAACCTGAAATTCTATAAACAATAACAGCACAAAGAAATCTGTCAAATGTGCATGTTTTTTTTTCAAATAGATTTTGATGGTTCCTAATTTATGTGTGTATTTTACTGCCTGATCTTTTTTTTCAGTATCAAACAAAAAAGGGTGTTCCCACGTAATTTTTTTTTTTTTTTTTTTTTTTTTTTTGGCATATAAAAGAAAAGAAAATTCTACCTCTTTTTTTATATTTCTTTCTCCACTTCAAAAATTATGTCTGTCGCAGATAACTCCTACTTTGCGTATAACCAAAACGATTTTATTGATTTGGAGACAGCATTAGTCGAAGAAGAAACAACCTCCCTTGGTAACAACTCTCAAAACAATGACCTCGATGGAACGTTTCGGTTAAGTTTTAGAAATTACGACGACACTGCCGTTCAGAAACTTCGACACTCACTTATAAAGCCCAGGTCAACGTCGGGTCCTATTGATCCCATGTACAAGGCCATGGAGAACAACACATGGAGACTACCATCATTTTACTCTCCTCGTATTGGCAGTGAATCTCCCATAACATCGAGGATTGCCTTGTCACCTACTCCCTCCGTAGCCGATAGTCTCGCCCACTTCAATAAAATTGTCTCAGGTACGCATAAACAAATTAAAAAAACAACAACTCCGTTACTAAACTGCCTGTATTAATTAAAATTTTATTAGATAATAATTCAGTGGTAGACTTGGTTAAAAGTGATCTTGAAGAATTGATGGGCTCTTACGATAATGAAACCATGTCGATTCGCGACTACTCGACTCCTTCACCGCAAATCAATCAAGAGTCTTTCATGTCAAGGTAAGAATAAGCTCGCGTACAATAAAATAAATTCCTTTTATAATATTTAACGCCTTTATTGATTTCTTTCTTTCTTTAGGAATACGGCATCGTCATCCAATGGCAATACAAACAGACAGCAGATCACCACTTCAAGCCCAATGGAGAAACACCCTCGTTATCGAGGTACATTATTATTTGAATTGGCCTCGAAACAAACCGCCCCACACAAACAAAAGGAGAATCCCACTACTATTATCAACAATACAGAACATACTTCTTCTAGTGGAACCAAACAAAACACAGATGCATCATCGCCACATTTTCTTACCAAACAGCCCACTAACAGTGTCAGTCATATCCCACGACGCGTATCACAGTCAAAGTCCACCAGTAAATACTCCCAGGGATGGCTTCCGCCCAATGCCATCAAAATGACATCAACTAATAACTCTTCCAGAAATCAAAAGCAACCACGTGATTCACTCCTCAATGGCAACCATGTCAATCACAATCTTATTGCGGCAACAGAAAATAATCTCGTCTCAACTCAAGGTATTCCTGTAGCTCCCCGAATGTCTCAACAACATACATTTACTAAGAATACCACCAAGATTGCAACCAGTCGGTATCCACCAAAACATCTTCTTTATGCCCATGATCATCATCAGGATAAAAAAGAGGAAAAAAAGCAGTTTGAGCTACGTCATTTCACCACCGCCGCCACCACCACAATGAAAGAGGATCCGGAGACTATCTCACAAGCTCGAGATAATACCAGTCGATATGCTCAACGACGTCTTTGTACCAAAGATAAACCCAATAAGGAACACAAGCGTCATGAATCTCGACACGCCAATGATGCGTCTAAACCAGTACCATCAGCTCAAGAAATCTCAGCCATCACTAGCCAGTACACTCAACGACCACCAGGTTTAACTGAGCACACCGAACCAAGAAAGGTCACTCGCACTGCTTCTAGTCGTATGGATTCGACTGCTCCAGGGCAACACTTTACCAGTCGTACTTCTTTGGTACTTGACAATATGCATGACGTAAGTTCAAGCTCTCGTATGCGTTGTACCACCAGTCTTAATCAAAGAACAGCCAAGATAGACACCGAAAAAGATGCACCACCTCCTGATACAAAACATCATCGTATATCTGGATCCATATCCAAACAAAAAGCCAGCACTCAAGACAAAGGCAGTGCCCATCTTTCTCGAAGGGTTTCTTTCCTTGATCAACAAAAACCCCCTCGAAGGGTATTTTTTGCTGACCCAAAGCAACTTTTACCTTGTATCTCTCAAACGCGTAGCATCCATCTTGGTGATGACAACAGGGTGCCGACTATGGACAAGCGATCTTCTTACAATGGTAAGCCGACCCCGGTCCGAGCCAATCAACTACGTCGATCTAGATCTTTCTCGGCCGTACCATCTGACGTGCATCAACATTCGTCTTTACCCGTCTTGTCCAGACGTACAAGAAACTCCAACCAAGCTAAAAACGAAACAACAGCTGTGACAGTCGGTTTTAAGGAAAAGAAAGTCAATGAAGATTATGCATGTAGTGTTTATCAACACTCCTCTCATAGTAGTATGACAGACGATGGTTCTAGTTCCAGCTCATCTTATTCAGAGGATTACGATAACGGACCCGCCACTCCACCTTCTCGTCACTCCTACTTGTCAGAGAACGGGCCATATCACCACCCTACCACAGCAACAACAACAAAGGCTGTCACAAAGACTGCTCTTCAATCTGTATCGGATGTACTTGAACAGGTTAAGCAAAGAAGAGCAAGAACAGCTGCTATCCTCCATGGTATTTATAATTAAGTGTCTGTCTTTTAAAAAAAAGCTGTCCCTTTCTCTCAGCATCCATTATAAATTCACTGTCATGAATAAAATCAATCGTGGTATTTGTATAAGCTTGCGTGTTTACTCATTGTTTTGCTTGAGCATGAATCAGGATGACTATAATTTTTTTTTAAGTATGCGCATCATCCCTTTTCTTTTTAACACAAATGGTATAAATGCATATTTATATAAAAAAAGAAAGTCATAAAATCCTTTGCAGCACTACCAGACTAGAAAAAAAAATCATGGCTCGCGACATGTTGTATGTATGAATGGAATAGCAGACACTACATGGCATGGTTCAGAGAGAACCATGTATCTTTTTTTAGTCTTACGCTTTGTTCTTTTATTATTATACGGAATGATTCTCATATACAACTGATTGGGGGAAAAAACCCCACCACGATCCTTCTTTACTAGGAGGCGTAAAAT
Source organism: Mucor saturninus (assembly GCA_016758985.1). NCBI lineage: Eukaryota > Fungi > Mucoromycota > Mucoromycetes > Mucorales > Mucoraceae > Mucor > Mucor saturninus. The sequence continues at coordinate 6,837 of JAEPRD010000128.1, forward strand.
TGTATAATGCATACTTTTTTTTTCTTCTTCTGCTACCGGACTTCCGTCTTGAACAAGTGATCCAACGTCCCAGTCTGCACAATGTGTAAAAAAAAAAAATCTGTCATGTGCATAAATAAAAATATGCTCTGAAAGCGTATGTCACTCTATTATAGAACGACATGATTACCCAATAAACAATGATGACAAGATGGAATCGGATAGAAAACTATGCATCTAAATCATTTGTTTAGTAGTCGTTTGATGGATGCATCCTAGTAAAGGATGCATAGTGAGCAATGAAAAAAAAAGAAAAGAAAATGTCAACTGTCTGTAATTAACCACACCCGATATAAAAAAAAAAAATTGAGTGACATTTTGATTTATGGATCACGTCTTTTGAAAATTACGTTATGTTATGCATTGAATTGTTCATAAATTAATTACTCAACCATGGCGTATATTATGTCACAACAAAAAGAAAGATTCCCTCAGCTGATTCAGGGGTGAGGGTGGGTGGGGGGTTGCAATGTTTTGCAGCTCTTGTAGAAAATCACATCATCATTGTTGTATAATCTATGATAGACTAGAATTAAATCTGTAATTTCTGTTGTCATTTAGAATTGCACAATGGCATCTCCGTACACAGAAAAAGATAGGCGTTTCCCACACACAAACACACACACTGGCATGACGCATTGAGTGGAAATGTCTCTGACAATATTTGAGATACCGAAAAAGAAAGCTCCACCCCCTGCCCCAAAAGCATAATTCGACTTTACTTTTTTTTTTTTTATTGTATAATCTCTCATTTTTATTACAATGAACATCATGTTGCGTAGTACTAGTCGTTTGGTTGTTGGTCGTACATTAAACGGGTGTCGTTATTTGAGCGTGAGCCGAGTTCCTTTTGAGAAAAAGTCAGAGGATCCTTATCCCAACCTTGCGATTCGTCATTCAGCAGAAGCCGCACTGGACAGTTCTTATCCCAACTTACCCCCCATTCCTCGCCCCAACGAAAGCACGGAGAACAAACGTCGTCGATTAGGATATCAAAGTCGAAAGCGTGGTATTCTTGAAACTGACCTGTTATTATCTACATTTGCCAAGGTATGGTTACCCCGCTTTGAATTGAAGGATTTACAGGAATATGATGCTCTATTGGATGAACCGGACTGGGATATCTTTTATTGGGCTACAGATAAAAAACCCGTACCCCCCAGATGGCAAAACTCAAAGGTCTTGGAGATGATTAAACAGCATGCCAAAAATGAAGACAAGAAAGTGCTTCGTATGCCAAATTTAGAAAAGGATTGAAAAATGAGAAAGTGTGTGTATGAGAGAGAGGCCGAATATGGTTTAAACTGAAATAAAAAAACGAGACTCTAACTATCTTTATGGAAAGTGAAGAAAATAAAGATATGCCTTATCGGCTTGCATTATGCATGTTATTAAGGGCTGAAAGGGGGGTTATGTAAAACAGGGTACTATATAAATATATATATATATATATATATATATATAGAAGAGGGGCCAGCATTACAAAAAGTCTTCTTTTTTTTATTTTATCTCTTTTATTTCCCTTTTTTTTTTTATTACTCCACTTAAACTACAAATGACAACAAGTGAACAAAGACCTGTTATACTATTATCACCACCACCAGCCCGATTTTCATTTGAAAACAAGATACCTACACCCACGATTTCCACCACATTTTCCACACTCAGTAGAAAGCTATCCAGTCTCTCACTAAGATCCAGTCCTCCCTCACCACGACCGGGAGACGACGCATGCACACCTACCAACCTCTCAGGTTCGAGTTTCCTGTTGCTACCCAACGATGATTACAGTCACCTCAAGACAACCTCGATTGTTGTCAGTGATGGTCACAATACACCGTATTTGCCTCCCTCGCCGACATTTTCGGCATGTACCACACCCACGAGTGAACGCGCACAACCATCGGTGATATTACAAGATAAATATAGGGATCATAAAAAGGGTAAAACTATCGGTACAGGTGCTACAGCTAAATTAAGACTACTCGAATCCAACACGACAAAATCCATTGTGGCTATCAAGACATTCCGTAAACGAGACCACAAGGACGAGTCCCGAAAAGGCTATGATAAACGAATGACAAGTGAATTCTGTATTTCTAAAACACTGAGTCACCAGCATGTGGTGCAAGTGTTTGATTTGCTTAAAGATAAAAAAGGCCGGTGGTGCACTGTGATGGAATACGTGAGTGAATTCTATGTTGCAATATAGATATATAAAATTAAGAGGACTAAAATAATGATGATGTTACCCATGTAGTGTGCAGGTGGTGACGTTTTTTCCATCTTGCAGCAGTTTGATCTGAGTGACGGGGAGATTGATTGTCTGTTTAAGCAACTGTTACTGGGAGTACAACATATCCATCAAAGTGGAGTGGCACACCGTGATATCAAGCCCGAGAATCTCGTGATGACAACCACGGGACTATTAAAGATTGCAGATTTTGGTGTGGCCGATGTAGTCCAATCCTGTTTTGACCAAGACTCGAGGTTGTCGCGAGGTAAATGTGGTTCAGAACCATATTGGTCACCGCAATTATTTTATTCTGATGAATATAACGGTCGAGCATTTGACATTTGGAGCTGTGCTGTCACCTGGCATTGCATGTTGTACCGTCGTATACCGTTCTTCAAGGCATGCAATGAAGACCCTAATTACATTGATTTCCTAAAGGCTCGAAAGGATAGGAGTTGGATCCCACTTTCCAAGTGCAACGCTCATGAAAGGGAGGGACTTTATGGTATGTTTGATCCGGATGAAAAGACACGTTGGACCATTGATCAGGTCATGACTTCCCCTTGGATCGAATCGATCCCTGTCTGTTACGAGTCCTTTGATAATCATCGACATCATTTTTATTGAGTATAATAAAAAAGAAAGAAAAAAGTATAGTAAATAATAGTAAGGAGGGAATAAAGTATAATAATATTAAAATTGGTTTGTTATATGTTTCTCTTTTTTTTTTTTTTTTTTTTTTATGTGTATGCGGTGTGTTGCTTCTTTTTACTTGGACTTTACATTTTGACTCAACCAATTCAAGCCTTGAAATAAACCATCACCTGTGGTTGCACAGGAAGGATAGACATACCACGGTCTTTCCTTCATCTTGTCTAAACCTAATTTCTCCGTGACTTCTTGAGGTAACATGGCACCAGGTAAATCCTGCTTATTGGCAAACACCAACAAGAGACAGTCCTTCATTTCTCGATCGGACAGAATACGATGTAATTCCTGACGAGCTTCATCAATACGATCTCGATCTTGAGAATCAATAACAAAGATTAAGCCTTGTGTTCCAGTGTAATAATGTCTCCATAAGTTACGAATCTTGTCCTGTCCTCCTACATCCTAAATATATGTGTGTGTTTCTTTTTTTAGTCTTTTTTTTTTCTACTCAAATATTAACACCACACTCTACCCAGACGTTAAACTTGACGTTTTTATAGGTGACTGACTCCACGTTAAAGCCCACAGTGGGAATGGTAGTAACAGATTGGTTTAATTTTAACTTGTAAAGAATGGCTATAATAATTGGAAGGGCATGAGATGATGCTATATATATTGCTCCTAGATTTTTTTTTTTTTATTATTACTTGTTTTGCCGGCAGCATCTAAGCCCAACATTAGAATACGCATCTCTTTGCTACCAAACATTTTTGATAAAGCTTTTGATAAATTGGCTCCCATAGTTTATATAATATATAGTCGTATACGTAATGAAATAAAAAGGAAAGGAAAGGGTGTTGTAATTTTTTAATAATAAAAAAAAAATTGTTTGTAAAAAAAAAAAAGAGAGAGAGCTTGCTAACAAGAAAAAATTTAACAAGTCCGAATAAGCAGTTATATTTAGTGCAACATGAGCTAAACAAGGAGTGTGGGCGTGTGTGGGGGGATTAGGACAAAGAACAATTACTGCTCCAATTTACAGTTTTGGGGGTGATAACACTTACCACACAAAAAACAATTTAAAACTCCACCCCTTATTTCATCCCCTTTGATAAACCCCCCCCCCTCTCCCTCTCTCTCTTATCCCCCTCTGTTCTGAAAAAGGAAATTTTAGTGATTGTAAGACTCATCGTGACTAGCCAATGGTTTTTTTTTTACTAAAAAGAAAAAAAAATGTTTTTCGTTGGATCCCCAAACAACCTTTTTTTCCCCCCTTTTTATTAAAAAATGATGACAAGCAGCAACGATACACCTGTGATTGCATTTATCGGTGGAGGTAATATGGCTGAAGCCATTTTAGGTGGTCTTTACACACAAGTACCCCACCACACCTTACGATTTTCAGAACCTTATGCTGAACGTCTTCAGTACATGACACAAAAATACCCAGGTGTCATGGCAACCGACAACAATGACTTGTGTGCCACAGGTGCCGATATCCTTATCTTAGCCGTCAAACCCCAAGTCCTCTCCACCGTCATTCAAAACTTGGCTCCTACATTACACCTTCATCCCAACATGCTCATTATCTCTATTGCTGCCGGTATTCAATCGGAAGCCATTTTACGCTGGTTGAACCCTGTTGGCTATCAAGCCCCCCTCGTACGTATCATGCCCAACACACCTGCCTTAATTGGTGAAGGTGCCGTCGGTCTCTTTGCCACAGCTTCCGTCACACAATCCCAAAGAGACTTGACAGAACGTCTTTTACGCACCGTCTCCAAACAATTATCCTGGGTAGAAACAGAGTCTTTGATTGATGCTGTGACTGGCATGAGTGGCAGTGGACCTGCCTATTTCTTTTTAGTGATGGAAGCCATGGGTAAGTCTTTAGTATATATATATATATATATGGTGCTGAAATTAATTTAAACTTTTTCAATTTAGAACAAGCTGGAATTGCCGCTGGTTTAACCGCTGAAGACTCAAAGGCATTAACATTGCAGACATGTTTGGGCGCTGCCCGTATGGCACAAGAATCCACTGACGATCTTGCCACTTTACGACGCAAGGTGACTTCTCCCAACGGTACTACAGAAGCAGCTGTCAAGTCCATGGAGAATGCTAATATTCGACAATTGATCCATGATGCCGTGTTTGCTGCCACTGACCGTAGCAAGGAATTAGCCGAAGAATTAGGTAGAGCTTAAATAAGGGGGGAGGAGGCCTTTGTCGATCATTTTTTTTTTTTTGAAAAATCATAATCATAATCATAATCATAATCATAATAATAAAAATGAATCTCAGTGTTTGGGTTAAATAAATGGTTTTCTATGTGCATACATATGCTCAATTTGGCGTTTCCCAAGGGCCCGTATTGCATCAGTAGTTGTTATTTTTTGCTGGGTACGAGCAATGGCCATTGATTCTTTTTTTGGCACATTTTCTGAGACCGACTCTTCCCTTTAGACACGCATTGATATACAAACAATGAGGCACATGGGATGATGGTTTGTCGTTGAATATCAATCTTTATTCAACACGGGAGTTTCTCCCAGAACAGATAGCTGCTCCACTGTCAGTAACTTTACTGGTTATAAACACATGTAGTTTTTGTTCATTGTTTGTAACAAGGATTCGTTTTTTTTAAGCCGAAAAGGTATTTTTTTAAAAAAAAATACCATCACTTGAAATACTGGTAACCACCTTTTTGCAAAAGCAGTGATAATTTTAGCTATTAAGCATAGCTACGCTTAAAAAAAGTTGGTTCGCATTTGACATGCAGTGGGGATCCAAGCACAAAAAAAAAAAAATCTAGAATATCCGTAAAAGGAAATTATAGAAAAGTTTTATTTGACCCCTTACAACACGTTTCTATGTGTGTGTATGTGTGTGTGTGTGTGTGGGAACTCTATTTTCTGACGTAAACTTCGGCACTAAAAAAAAAAGGGGGCGTGTATCTTGAGAGCGGTATGAGACTAGAAGGCTGATGATCGGCAGACGAGTCTCTCTCTTTTTTTTTTGGAGGAAAAAGTAATTTAAGCCACTTTTTGTGTAAAGTATTAAAAATTGACAGGGAAAATCACTAGGGCTTTTTGTTTGTTGGATTGTACCTTTTTTACGTTTAGAAAAACTCCGAGTTGACAGGTTATATTGTTATATTTTATTTCTTGTCATACACTTTTTTTTTTTTTTTTTTTTGGTTGTGTTCTAGGTTTTTTGAAATATTTTATGTTGTTTTATATGTATACAGTGTGAGTGAAAAGAGAGAGAGAAAGGGAGTGGTGCGTGTATTTTCTTTTTAAAAAAAAGAAAGGTGTGAAAAAAAAAGCAATGGGTGTGTTTATATAAAAAAAAAAATCGTGTAATGTTTTTACAGATAAAAAAGTGGCAAGGGAAGACGCAATAATAAAAAGTAATAATAAAAAAAAACAAGGAATGATGGAGTGAAAGAGACAAAAACAAAGGCAAATCAAGTAGAACGAGGAGGAACCCAAGAACCTGTAAAAAAATATGTTAAAACAAAGACAAGCAAGACTTATTATTAAACTTTACCAGAGTCAGGAGAGGCTGTGGTGGCTGTGGATGTGGATGCAGAAGGCACAGGTGTCATGGTTTGAGGCTTAACAAAGTTCTCTCCTCCCTCATGTTTAATATCAGGTAAATGAGGACTATTTCTCTGAGAAGGAGGTTGACTATGCTGCTGCTGTTGTTGTTGTGGCTGCTGTGGCTGTTGTTGTTGGTAATACACTTGAGTTTGAGGACTGCCAGCAGGCGATTGTTGGTGCATCACATGTTCGTTATGCATCATGGGAGGACGAGACGTTTGAGGACTCTGTTGCTGTTGCTGTTGTTGCTGTTGCTGATGCATCATTGTATAATGTTGTTGAGGCATAGGAGAATGTTGCTGTTGGTAAGGATGTTGTTGGGGTTGATGCTGTTGTTGTTGTTGCTGTTGCTGTTGCTGTTGTTGCTGTTGTCCGTTGTTACCTCCTTGATTATTTTCGGGTGTACCGGGAACAAGCACAGGATAACCCATGGGAGGATAGACGGGGTTAACAACATAGGGTTGAGACATCATTTGCTCTTTATGATAGGTAGCGTATTGGTTGTAAGGGTCATAGGGTTGTCCATACTGATTCAAATTACTGGGATAGCCGAATGGAATGGCAGGACCACGCAAGGAAGGTGCGTATTGAGCTGGTTGGTTATTCTGTTCGTTATTTGTATTGTTGTTCATGTCTGTAATTGCCTTGCGAGGTTTCTCTTCTACGGGGAAAAAGTAAGAATATGTCATGTGAGTATAACTATAATTTCGCCTTCCCCATAACCCCCCCCCCTTTTTCCAAAAGATAATGTGAATTTACCTCCAGTCTTTTGTCTTCTCTTATAAGGACCACGCTTAATACCTTTTTTACGTTCCTTTCTAACCGAGTTCACACATGTGTCTGCAATACCGTATTTAATACATCGAGGACAAGGTCTTGCATCATCACATTTCTTACAGGCTTTTTGACAGTTGGCTTTTAAAAAACATAAATAAAAAGAGTAAATAAACGCACAAACAATTAACTTTAATGAAAACTTACTGCATGCATTCTTGACCTGTTTACGCTTAGGAGGTTGTTGTGTGACAGCTCCGGATTGATCTGTTGAGGTGATGATACCGGGATGTTGCATTGGAGGTAAACCATTAGGGTGACTTAACATGGGGCCACCGTTGTTAAGGACGTTGGAGGTGGGTGCACCAGGTGTCTGATAGGGTGTCTGGGTTGGGTAACCACCTTGTTGGTAATACGGCATGGATTGCATTATAATTTTTTTTTTTTTTTTTTTTTTTTTTCGGTCCAGGTAGGAGTTACTAAATAATACAAAGGGAGAAAATAAAAAAAAGAGAGAGAGAGAGAGTAAAGAAAAAAAAAAGAATTTAGTACAAGGGTTTCGAAAAATTTCGGATAACAAAAAAAAAAATTTTTTTTTTTTTCTTTTGGGTGTGTGCGTATGTCAAGTGTAAGAAAATATTTAATTGCTCCTCTCCAAAACGGTTGTGTTGACATGTTAAAATATCGAAACACCAAATGTTTGTGTAAGGAATAGCGCCGCTGGAAACTGACTTTCTGTAGTCATTGTCCTTCCTTTCACACGCATGTATACATACACAACAGGCACCAAAAAAAAAAAAATATGTATAGATACAAAGAAATAATAAAAAAAACTTACTGTTCTATAAAAAAAAAAAATTGTAAAAGAAAAAGAAAAGACCGCAAAAAAATATTTTTTATTTTTTTTTACACAGATAAAAACTCCCCTTGCCTTTTGCCTTTAGAGACAAAAAAAAAGCGGACCTCCAAATACTCGAGTAAAAAATTTTCTCGTTAACAGACATTAAAAAGATCCAAATTTGGTTTAAAACATGGTTACTGTTTTTTTTTTCTCTGTCTGACCTTAAATTGACTTTTTTTTTTATTAATTTCTCATGTTACGCTTTTAATACAACTTGCCAATAACACGGACATTTTCAAGGGGTTTGGGGGATGGAGAAGGGGTTGGGGATGCCCGCTGCAAGAAAAAACATAAAGACAAAAAAAAAAAGAGGCGGAGATGAAATAATTAATTTATTTCCTTTTCATTGGTGTTGTTTTACAAGAGTTTTTTTTTTTTAAACACGTTTCGTCATTTCCATTTTCTTCCGTAAAACTGTTATCCTGTGACGAATCGAATCGATGACTAAACAACAAAAAAAGAGAAAAAAAAAGGATGAATAATCGAGATAAGAGATAAAAGAAGTATACGTACACTTGGTAATGATGCGTCTGTCATCTTGCTCAATGGATATTTCGTCGTTAGGTCGGACTTGTAAGATGGCTTCCAACATCCATATCGCAGTTTGATAATCTTGCTCACATTCGGTGATGTTCTCCCCTACCAATTCATGCACCGCCGCTGCTCGACTCATCTCCAACGCTCGATCATACAATAACTTTTCTACACAAGAATCTAACGTCTGTCCATGCTCCTTGATAGATTCCGCTCGTTTTAAACACTCATTAAACTTTTCTCTCATCCACTGCACCGCTTCATTCAACGGTTGTATATCCTTTTCTAAATCATTCGCTTGCCAATACTGTTGCGCTATATTCAATCCTGATTCAAGAATCGACAAGGATTTAAGGTAAAGTACAACGGCTTCTTCCGTCTTGTTCGTCTTGTATTTTTGATCGGCATACTCTGCTACAGCATGTGCCATACAGGCTAATCGTTCAATGTGTTTCATGGTGCCTTGTGTGCTAGTAGAAGACATGAACCCATGCGGTGAACCCATAAGATGACCATGGTCTTTTGGTGGTGATGGTATACTGGTACCGAATAATCGGACAGAAGCTTTACTGAGTGCTTTGGCTAGTGCTGATCCTGCTGAGGATCCGGTACTTGTCCTTCTCTCTCGGGCAAATGGTGGTGTAGAAGGGGATATGGGTATATTCACAGCAGAGGAAGGAGATTCCATTGGTATTGGGTTACGTGGGGAAGCATCCAGCGCTATGGCAAAAATGTCTGTTAGTTACGGCCTTAGTTACTACATCACAACGGAGAAAGTAAAAAAAAAAAAAAAAAAAAAAAAAAAAAATCTATCTATCGCTTTACCATCGGCAAATTGGTTGGTTTCAATAATACGTCTGTCAAGGACAATGTATTCTTGTAGGATATCTTCATCTTCCACTTTGGGTGATGTCCAAGGAGCATGTTCCTCACCCTTTGTAGACCATCTGGACTGAGCAAAAGGAGGAGGCTCATAACTGGAAGAAGAAGAAGGACGATTGGAAGGTCTTCTTTTGACATTCGGTGTAGTGTGAGTGAGAACAGCAGAATGCTGAAAGAAGTCTTCGAATGACATGCGTTCAGTTGGATTCTTTTTTAACAATTGACGGACGAGATCCTTCAGATCAGCGCCAATTTTAATATCTGGACGTTGTTCATCTGGAAAGTGAATCTTGTCATTATTTTCCTGTATTTTCTTGAGTAGTTCAATGTGATTTTGAGCACGAAAGGGAGGTCTACCGGTCATCATTTCGTAAAGGACAGCGCCAACACTCCAGAGATCTGCTTTGGCATCGTATTTCTTGTAGGAGAGAATTTCGGGTCCCATGTACAGTGGTGAACCACATAAAGTATCTGCCAATGTCGTGTTGGGTAAGAAACGTGCAAAGCCAAAATCTGCTACTTTAAGCACGGGTAAGTCAGAGTTGTCTACTGGTTGAACTAGTAAAAGGTTTTGTGGTTTGATGTCTCGATGCACTAGATTTTGCGACCTCAGAAATTGCAGTGCATTGGCTTTTATGATTGGTTAGATTTAGGGAATTTTTTATTTATTTATTTATTTTTTACCTAATTGCTTGAGGAAATGACGAACGACTCTTTCAGGTAATCCACCTGCGGCACCTTTGGTTGCCTTGTTTGTTCTGATACTCTTAATATAATGTGATAGATCGCCTAGAGAGCAAAACTCCATGACAAGAAAGATATTGGATTCGGTTTTCTAAAATGAAAGGTGATTAAAAAAAGGGGGGGGAAAATAAATAAATAGAAACGGCGCGTAGTAGTAGCATGAATACCTGACATTCAATTAATCCCACAATATGATCATGTCTTATCGCTGTGAGAATTGAAATTTCAGACTCCAGATTCTCTAATAGCTTCTTGGTCAGTTTGGATCGTCGTACTGATTTCACGGCTACTATTTCATTTGTTGTCTATTTTAAAAGAGAGAGTCAGTGTTTTAGTTAATCCTCTCTCATTCTCTCATTACTTTATGCTTGGCCTTATAGACCGTAGCAAAGGAACCTTGGCCTATTTTTTCTTGAATGATATAATCTCCAACAAGTTCGACAGGAGAGTGTGACGAATGAGTCGACATGCTGCTTTTGTTTGCTGGTGGGAAAAGGGGAAATAAATAATATGAAAAAGAAGAGAGAAAAGAGAGAGAGAGAGAGAGAAATATATATAAAAAAGGGGGGCAGAGGGGAAACGAAAAGATTGTGGTCACTTGGGGTTGAGAGTAGGAGAATATTGGGTCACGCTCTGTGACTGCCCTCAATAGAGTCCTTTGGCATCACTTTTTTTTGCATACAGAAATGCAAGCCTTAAAATGTCATGTGGCCCCCTTATTTAAATAACCTTTTTTTTTTCTTTTTCTTTTTTTTCCTTTTTTCTTTATTTATACCTTCTTTATATACAAGACACTATGGTAAGGGAGCAAAAGAGAGAAAAGAGAGAAAGAGACTGACGATAAAGACAGCTTACGGCCCCTTATGTTCACTTCAATACAAGAAAGCCTCACGATGGGAGAGGTTCTCATGACAGCAATGTCATGACCATGATTGACTATACGAATTTGTATATAAAGAACCTGGACGCAGATGTGACTAGTATTGACTTAGTTCAGCGATTCAACATGTATGGCAAAATCATATCTGCGCGAGTCATGAAAGACCCCATCACTAGTAAATCAAAGGGTTATGGTTTCGTCAGTTTTACGCATATGGAAGAAGCAAGTGAGGCATTACAACAGATGAATGGTGCTCTTATCAAATCTAAATGTATTATCGTCACCTTTCATGAACACAAGAAACAAGTCAACAAACAACAACAAAGAAACAGCCAGGATCTCTCTTCTTCGTCTCCACAACAACACCAGCAACACCATCATCATACGAGCTATCCCTCACCCCAGTCAGCCTCCTATGGATACATGCCCGAACCCCCCAAGGTATTTCTCTTTTTCTTTTTCTTTTTTAACCCCTTCTTTATTATTATCACTCCGGCCAACCAAACACCTTCTTTTTATTTCTAGTCGGCCGTGCTACCGCCCCACAATCCATGGAATGATACTTGTATTTGGATGCACAATAATAAATCCCCTGTGGTAGTTCCACATCATGCGTACCCTTCTATGCATCATGTACCTATTGCAACAACAACAACAACAAATACTAATTTAGTGTCACCACCTTCTTATTATCAACAGCAACAGCACCAGCAGCATCACCAGCATCAGCAACAGCACCAGCAGCAACAGCAGCAGCATCACCAGCAGCCCATACAGCAGCAGCAGCAGCAGCAGCAGCAGCAGCAGCATCACCAGCAGCCCATACATCAGCAGCAGGTGAGTGTCAATAGCCAGATCCAGTACCAAAAGTTGCGTGATGCAGTGTATTCGCAACTGTCGGAATATCAACAAAAGGACTTAAACGATTTGGTTGATTTGATCCAATCATTAAAGAAACGAGATTTATCTCTTTGTTTATTTAATCCTGTCTTTTTGAAACAAAAGATCGAGGAAGCCTATGAAGCGCTCTATCTGTTTGGGAACCCTCCCGCTGGAGGAGTGAGACAACCGACCTCGATGACGACCACGCCTTCACTTGTCCATTTGAACCTAAATGGAGAAGATACCCAAAGTACGCATTCAGGTGCTGCTGCCATTCTTTCCTCGCTGGAAGGTATGACCATGAATAAGAAGAAACGAGTCTTTGGTGACATTTTCTTTCCGTATGTCAGGGTAAAAAAATAAGACGCTTTTAGTTGTGTGTAAATTCTAATTTTTTTTTTAATCTGTATAAATTAGGCAACGGGTGTTAAACATGCTCCCAAAGTCACTATTCGTTTATTAGATACTGTACCTTTGGACGAGCTTGCATTCAACATGTACGACAAGAAAGAATTAACCAGAAAAGCTCAATACGCTTATTCTGAACTCTATTGTTAAATTACCTTGCCTGGCCCCCCCTTGATTTTTTATGATCCATTTTTTATTATTACTATTCTTATGCAAACACACACACACACACACACACACCCTTTTCTATCCCCCCCCCCTTTCCCCCCCTTTTTTTTTATCATCCAATCCCTTATCAGACTATATATATATATATATATTTTTTTCATGATTCAATATAAGTATTATATCCACCTATTCCACCTGATTCAAAATAAGCTTTTTGAAAATGAGGCAAGAGTTGATCAAAATCATCCAAGTCCTTTTGCAGAGGAAAATCCATGCAGCCCAACGTGTTATTCATAGCCATATAAAATTGAGGTAAAATCACAGACGATCGATCCCCGCGATGACGTTTAATCCAATGCCACGGACGTCCATTAAACACATGGCGAGGCATTTGTTTCATTAGATTCGCATGGATAAATAAAGGTGTGTCATCTCCTCCATCCATGTACTGCACCATGCTGTGACCACAAAAGCGGTCATCCACGAGTAACCCCGCCATAGCCAAAAAAGTCTGGATGCGATGAAAGGGAGCATCTAAGGCTCTCCATGCGTATTGAAAGGTATCCTTATCACCATTCAGTAACTTAAAATAGAGTTCGTGGTAATATTGCATGTACCAAGCCAATTGCAATGGTATCCAATGACGTTCCTTGTCAATCAAAATTTGACCGGATTCTTGTTCCCACACATTTTCCGATGAAATCTCTAGTAACCGGAAAATCTTGTTTTCACTGGCTGTCTTCCAAAAGTCTGGCCAAAAGATCGCTCCCTTGTGCTTGTACTCGGGTGTGGCGAATAAAAAACTTGGATCACGAGTGGGGATATTATCAGAGTCCAGAAACAGGACGTGTTGAAACCGAGAGTTGATAATAGCTGCTGCTTTCACTTGGAACCTAGTTCTTAAGTATGAGGAGGAAAGGTAGATAAAGAAGATCCAAAATATACTTACTGCTTACCGAGGTTGCGACGACGACTGATGCTTTTTACAAGACCCAGATCGGACAAGTCACGCAAACGGACATCCCTAAAAGAACTTATTTCCTCTTGGAAGGTAGCAGCGGTATCAGCCTCATGTTCCATGTGCCATATTTCGATGGGTAGAGTACAGTGATGGGTGAGTTGTAAAAGACGAATGGTTCCCATGGTTCTTTTAAGGGTATCATCGTTGCCAGCAACAAATACAATACCATAGGGATCCTGCCATGTGGGTAATGGTTTCCTTCTTTCTTTCTCGACAAAGTCCTTCCAACCTGCAGTGTAGCGAGTGATGGAAAGGTCTGATAGTTGTGTCCAGTAATTGATGTTGGTATCGCGATGATGATGATCGACGTTTCTTTCAATGGCATTTCTCTTGCTTGTCTCTCCTGTCTGTCGATAGAAATAGATAGTTATCAAGAGAAAGCATGCAATCACCATGTATTTCACTAGAATGTGTTTCCGTTTCATTTTTTTTATTAATTTATAATAATAATAATGGAAGGGAAAGAAAAGAGTTTAAAAAGATCGTCCATAATATTACACAAAGAGGGGGGTGGAGTTTCTATGTCCATTGTGGCTTACTATGTTCTTTCTCATTGGACCTTTTTTGACGTTAGACATTGTAAAACGCCATCTCTATGCTGAGATGGAAAGAGAGGGGGTAGAGGAGGTTCCCAGACACTTGTGTCACACACTTTTTCAAAAAAAAAAACGTTTATTTACATGTTTGGGTAGCTTTTTTTTTCTTTAGTTATTGCTCTTCCTTTAAATAAGCAGGTGGTTCATCAATCTTTTTCCAGATTTCCTCCATCTTTTTTCTCTTTTGTTGTGCAACACCTTTATTGGCAGCACGCATCACAAGAAACTATCAAAAAAAAAAAAACTGTCAATTTCACGTCATCTTTTTTTTTCTTTTTTCTTTTTGCTACCTCTTCCTTGAGACACTTGTCCACAGCTGTCTTGGCTGCATTACACGTTCCAATGAACTTGTTAAATGTACCAGCACGATGACAATCGTCCAACGCTTGAATAACGTCGTCACAACCTTCTTGTTTATGAGCTTCTAAAGGAGGATGCATAGTCTAATTATCTTGTCGAAATGGGAAAAAATATAAAAAGATCCCAGGGTTGAATTTTCTTTTTTTTTTTTTACCCTGGGTGGGTTGGTGGGTTGGTGGCAGTGATTCTAACCCCCGCCTATGGGGGGAGAGAGTCTTTTTTTTTTTTTTTTTTTTTTTTGCATATAGTATATTTATTTTGTCGAATGATTTTATTCTGTCAGGACCAGGGCATAAAGAAAGTCACCTTTGTAAAGGTGCAAAGTAGGAATTTATCGCACTGTCAGAGGCATATCCTTCATGTGTACTATTTCATTCATATTGAACTACTCTCACCAAAAGAAGAAGAAAAAAATACCAAATCAAATTACTAGCTAACCTATTGGTAACCCTGTTCCTTTATCCAATAGCTATATAATAATGGTACAAGCATTTGTATTGTACAGACTTGGGAAAATCATACAATCCTATTACTACTACTATTTATTATTTCTGTTCCCGCTAATCAATTGATTTTTGATGCTGCAGGGAGGAAAGGAGAAAAGTGCTCGTAATTACTGTTGTTGCTACCGGTTCAATTTATAATGAGCAAAAGGGAGAGAGAATCTAGAATATAAAGAAAGAGACAGTATACGGATCAATGACGTTTTTTTAATCAGAAATAAAAAGTGTGATAAATAAAATGTACAAGTATGCATTAAAGCGCCGCTGCCACCTCTTTTTCCCCTTGTTTCTATGACTTTACAAGTAGGGTATCTCTCTAAAAAGCTGTCTGTCAAAGTCCCTTTTTTTTTATATATAGAAAAAAAAACTGCACAAGGACAAAGTCTGTGAGTGATAGACAATGCGTATTTAAAGAATAGTCAGTCATAAAAGGGAGATCTCAGGAGCCCTTTTTTATTTTATTTTTTTACAGTTCACGGTGTAAAGAAGCAAAAAAAGACAGGTTGTATCTTTGTAAGATAAACAGAAACAATGCAGGGAGTGAATTCAAAAAGAACACACCATACAATGCATAATAGGCTCTCTCTCTCTCTATTAGAAACCCATATCTGGAATAATTAGGGCAAAGCTGAATCCAAGATACAAAAAAAAAACGCTTCCCTCCTCTTCTACTATTAGAGCATCTGTAAATCCTAAATGATGAAACAGGGCAGTAACGGGATGAATGTGATTGTGTGTGGGTGTGGGGGTGACGGCTGATTTCTACTTGCAGACACTTATGCCGATGGGGAAACTACCCTTTATTTTTATTCTATTTTCTCACACACTATATATATATACAACAGATGGACCATCCCTCCGTCATCAAGAATGCTCCATTAGCACCCGTTGTATCAGGAGGAGTAAGAGGAGGAGTAGCTTTTACACATGGGGTACGACAAGTACATCCTGCGTTTCAAAAGACAACGAATAGATATACCCAACAACGACCGGAAGTAACCATGCCATCTTTTAACGCTTCTGCCATGAGTCCCATGTTTTATGGTTATGCTGACACACCTTTTAGCAAATTATAATATATTTTTTTATTTTTATGAATAAATAATAAAAAAAAAAACCTATTTCTTTTTCCACCAAGAACTACTTGTTTTAGATTTCAGGGTGGTGGTGGAAGGTGTATCTTCAATGATATCACTCAACTCGTGTGGTTTAGTGGAAAGAATTCTCGAAAACGAGAATTTCTCTCTTAATTGTGTCGATACAGAAGACATGGGTTTTGGTCCACTAAGGATGGTTTGGGGTCGTCCGTCACTGGCTCTTCGTCTCGTATTAAAGTTCTAAAATATCAAAAATAACGTTCAGTCTCATTTTTTTTTTTTAGGGAATAAATATATACACGCGCTTACGTTAATTACTTTGCATTTTTTATGACAAATATAACCACAAAAATCTATTATAAGTCAGTGTCTTAATTGACTTTTTTTTTGAGTGTCGTGTTTTAAATGATTACCTTTGCATACAAGAGCATCGTGCTTGATTGTATGATTACATACTTTGCACTGACCAGCCCCTAAATAATATAAAGAGTTGTCAGATTTTCTCTTTTTTTTTTTTGTGAGTATCGCAGGATGCAATCACCTTTAGGAAAGGAGCATTCTATTAAATTATGTACATGAGGTGATGATTGATCTCTTTCTTGTTGTTGCTGTTGCTTTTGCTGTTGCTGATACTGATTGGAAACGATAGGCATGGATTGCCGAGTAATTAAGCTCTTTTTCCCGTCCATTTTCCTTGGTATCAATTTACTTGATGAAAAGCCGTTGGGTGTAGGTAAAGTGATAGGAGTATAAAAAGGAGTTAATGGGGATGGTGACATGGGGTGTTCCAATAAGGTGATCTTGTCGTCTTTTTTCGTAGCTTTTTTCAAATAGCTGTTAAGGATCGTGCTATTACTGCGGATCGGTCCAACCGTCAGTGGTTGCTCCTGTTGTTGTCGCACCCAGGGATGATGGAGTAAATGTTGTGCCGTAGGTCGTTCCACTGGATTCTTTTTGAAGCATAGTTTTAAAAAGTTGAGCAGATCCTATACAAAAGTTTTTAATTCTCTCTCTCTCTTTATACATATATCAGTGAACTCGTCTACTTTACGTCTGAAATATCCTCTGGTAACGGTGGACACTCGTCTTCCACAATCTTGAACATGGCAGTCATGGTTATTAAATCTGCATAAGGTGGCTTCCCTGTGCATAATTCAATCACTGTACAGCCCAACGACCTAGAAATTCCGGTTTAGTGCAAAGAAAGATTCATTGTGAGATGGAAAAAATACCATATATCAGATTGAACTGATGCCCCTTTTAGCTCAATCACTTCAGGTGACACTGTCAAAAAAGAATAAAGAGTCAGTAATTAAGAAATGATGGTGGTGGTGGTGGTGGTGGGGGGAATGATAATTTAGATACAGTACTCCAATAAGGCGTGCCAGAAACAATGTTATCTTCATGATTTTTCAATTTTAAATTAAGCGAGACACCGAAATCTGATAATTTGACATGACCGGCTTTGGTGGTCAAAATATTGGCTGCCTTGAGATCGCAGTGTACGACATCCTGTCCGTGTAAATAGGCTAACCCTTGCAGGATATGATGACAATAGCTAGCCACCAAATGTTCTGGTAAGGCATTCCCAAACGATTTTAAAGTATTTAAAAGTGAGCCGTTTTCAACATATTCCAACACGATATTCATGTGTTCATCGGTCTGGATAAATCCTTCGTATTTCACAATGTTGGTGTGTCCCAAAGAGCTCAACAGAGCTGCCTCTTGCATCATGTCTTCGATATCGCTTTTACGAGAATCCACAAGGCTGATTTGTTTAATCGCCACTGTCTTTCCCGACATGAGATCAAGGGCTCGATACACTGTGCCGAAATGTCCCTTACCAATAACATTGCCTAATTTCTATTTTAACAAAATAGAGTATGGGTTAGTGCACGCGCGGAATTAAAACATTTTTTTTTTTTTTTAGCTAGTTTCTAATTTCAAAAAGGCTT
Organism: Mucor saturninus; assembly: GCA_016758985.1. NCBI lineage: Eukaryota > Fungi > Mucoromycota > Mucoromycetes > Mucorales > Mucoraceae > Mucor > Mucor saturninus. The sequence goes on from JAEPRD010000128.1 coordinate 25,076, forward strand.
ACATAGCGTGCAAGGAGAGTGCTTTTTTCATCATAGTGTTCCAAGATATTACTCGTATCAGTGGGAGAAAATAACATGGGAGATTTCAAATCCTGCGGTGATTTGGATTCGGATGCTTTGACTTCTAATGTGGATCCAATGGATTTACAACGCACATGCTTTGGTTTGATGGTGATGGTGGTTTGGATAGCTTCGGGTGGTATGCGTTGCAGAGAAGCATCCGTTCTTCTTCTGCTGCGAGATTGTTTTCGAGGTGGTGCCGAGGGGGCGGGTGGAGAGGAAGGTAGTGGATGCTCCTTTTGAACCTTGATGGTCAACGGTAAATGATCGTTGGGAGAGGATTCATGGATGACAGGCCAAGGATGAGATGGTTTAAACAGGGATTCTTCATGAGGTCTACGCATACTCGAGACCTTTTTCAAAAGAGGGGTGGATTGATTGTGTTGTAATTGATGATTGGACCAAGTCTGGTATTTGACATAATGAGGATCGTTCTTTTTGGAGAAGAGTAGAGATAATTTGCTATTGACATTATTACCGGAATTGGATACGGTTGAGGATGGCTGTATTTTTAATGAAGGTGGAGGAGTGTTTGTATGGCTTGAAACAGGAGCAAAAAGAGCTTCAAATAAATCTTGTACTTTCTTATTATGATTACTATTATTAGATTTTGCTCTGGTTGTACCATATCCACTGTCACCCGAAGAAGACGGCGTATTACTCTTTTTGGTATCAAAGATGTCTTCGTTCAAGGATTCTGTGGGTGATGAAGGTCGCATGTCGTCATTAATATCATCGTCGTCGTCGTCGTCGTCGTTAAATTGGGAGATAGAATAGGGTCCATATCCAGGTATACAGTTGGGTCTTTGGATATCGAATGGTGCTTCCCATTTGCTCTCCTTCCTTTCCTCCTTCTCTTTTAACCCCTGTTTGTCCTGGAGTCGTTTATTCATTTCACTCATCGATCTCTGTAATGGGATAATATCGGTAGTCAATCCAAAATTGTAGGATTGGGATCTTTTAGGTGTGATCGGAGTTGATTTGCCAGCAAATCTTTTGAAAGAGTAACTGTGAGCTAAAATTAATAGGGTCGAAACAACCTTCAAAAAAGAAAAGAGGAAAGGGAAGAAATAAAGAAAAAAGAGATCAGTATTTATATACACAAGAAAGAAGAAGAAAAACAAAACAAAAAAAAAGGAGAGTCGAGGAAAAATAATAATAAGAAAAAAAAAAAAGGGTTAAAATGCACAGGTAACAAACAAAATAGCTTACTCTATCCATATCGTCTCCATTTAATAAATCATTGACACTAAACAAGTCGGACGATTGTAGACCAAACTGATTTTTTTTTTTTTTTTTTTTTTAAAAAAGAAAAATTCTGCATTAATCACAAAAAAAAAAAAAACTATTTTGTTCTTACTTTTCTCGATTCTTTCAAGAATAGTTTGATTCTGTCTTCCTAAAAATACTTAAATGAGTGAGATTTGATCTTGTATATATGCTCCCTGTAATACCCCTACTGCGTAGGAACGTTTATTTAAATATCTTACCGGGAGCTCATGGTATATCATTTCTTGATTTTGAATCTGTTGTATAATTCTATTTTAAAAAAAGAATAAAAAAAAAAAAATTTAATTATGATGCTTTGTCCATAATCAAATCCTGATCCACTCCCCTCCTCCTCCCACACACTCCTCCTCCTCAAACTCACCGACAAAGATACAATCCGTCTTTTAAACTGGTATATAGATCGTCAGTTCCAAACGAAGTTTCCAACATGCTTTCGAGCCAACTTTGTGCCAACTCATGCTGTTTCGAAACTGTCGAGTCGTAAACATGGTCCTTTATCAGTTGTGGTTTATAAATTAAAGGCGATGAACTCATGAGGAATGGTAAACAAAAAGTTGAGAAAAAACAAAAAAAAAGGGGGGGAGGCACTTATTGGCAATTAACAACACCTTTTTTGTGTCGTGATGAGTTGAGCGTGCGCTGACCTCATACATATTAAAACTCCGATATAGTTGCCAAGTAACACCCAATGGTTTTTTTGTGTTCCGCCTGAAAATAAAAAATAGATTCTCGGTGTCTTCCATTTATAAACTTAATTTTTAAAAAAAGATTCCCTTTTTCCTCTTCTTTCCCTAATAAAAAAAAAAATAAAAATGTATATTTCTAGTCTGTTCGCAGTTGCTATTCTATCAAGTGCAGTACAGGCACAACAACTCTGTAACGGTTATGCCGAATATTGTAATAAACCTTACAACAGTTTAACCTATTTGTTGACCCACAACAGTTACGGATATGTTGCCAACCCAGCATCAAATCAGTTATGCCCAACCAATACCCAACTGGATGATGGTGTGCGAGGATTAAAGCTGTCTGCCATCAAGCCTAGTAATGCCAGTGCCACGATCACTGCTGAAAGTATCTCTCTGTGTCATACATCATGTAATATATTAAATGCCGGTGCAGCCGTGGACACATTAACCACTATTACAAACTGGGTTAAAAATAACCCTAATGAAGTGATTACGATCATGTGGAATAATTTGGGCAGTTTTGAACCCTCTGCTTTTGCCGCTGCTTACAACGCTAGTGGTATCTTGGACTATACCTTTGTGCAAACCGATAACAATTATACCTGGCCTACTTTGGGAGAGATGATATCAAGTGGTAAAAGAGTCGTGAATTTCCTGGATGAAGGTGCCGACCCTAATACCTATCCCTGGTAAGCTTTGTTATCCATAGTAACTACAAAAACAAAAATTTTGACTAAATATCTTCGTTGTTAAGGCTGATGCGTGAATGGGATTTTGTTTTTGAAACACCCTATGATAACCATAACGAAACACAATTTAGTTGTGTGATTGATCGACCATCTGAGCCCAACAGTCCTACTGAATACATGTATGTGATGAATCACTTTTTATATGGTACTCTGACTTTGGGATCCACCGTGATTGAAATCCCTCAAAAGGGTACAGCCAATGTTACCAACGGCGAGACCTCACTATTGAAGCAAGCAACGAATTGTAAACAAACATTTGGACGTCAACCTAACTTTTTAGAGATTGATTTTTACAACAAAGGTACAGCATTGGCGATTGCTGCACAGTTGAACAATGTCACTTATACTGCTCCTAATGAACTCCAATGTGACGTCTATGTAACAAATACAGCTAACAGTCAAGGAAGTAGCAGCGCATCTTCTGCTGAAACAACCGCTATTCTTTACAAATCTACTCTCTTATTATCTCTGGTCGCAACTACCTTTTTTGCGTTCCTGTAAACATTTCTTTTTTGTGTGTGTCTGTATTTCTATAAATAAAATAAATAAATAACATTTGAATTATATATTTCTATATAAAACGCCAAGCACACCCACACCCAAAACTCAAAGTAATTTTTTGTGTTTAAAAAATTTAAAAATAGCTTCTTGTGTCAGGAAACACCCAATTTGGTTACCGTTTACAAAAAAAAAAAAAAAAAAAAGTTTTGTTTTAGGTTTTAATAACTGTGGCTTTTTGTTATTTCAAATGTATATACAAAATGTACTACTGTCTCTAATCACGGGCATCATTTACTTCATCAAGTCATACGAGTTATTCGTAAAATAAATAAATATTGACATTGTTCAGTCCATCTAAGCCTGTATTAATAAAAGATCTTTTTTATTATTATTATTGTCTGTGTGATGTCATGTAGAAAGTCAAAAAGTAAGATGCATTGACTTTTTATACTCTATTTTTATATATATATAGACCGGATGTAAACCACGTTTTTTAGAAGAAAAAAAATGTAGCATGCAAGCAGAAGCACCCCATATATGAGTTTCAATAGTTAGAAATTGATTAATATATATGTCATGTTTCTAAATTGCCTCTTATTTTATGCATCTTGGAGTAACATTGACGTTGGGGGGCAAGAGATAAAGAAGATACTCTTACTGCAACAAGTAAATAAAAAAGTATCTCATTGGGACACTAAAGCTTTTGCCCAATCTGATCCTGTCTTTGCTTGCCCTTTGTCTGAAAAAAAGCCATCATGACTTCCCCTCTCTTTCCCCCCTGAATGTTTCAAAAAAAAAAAAAAAAAAAAAAAAAAAAAAAAAAAAAAAAAAAGATGCCGATCTTCTCCACACTCAGTACAATGTTTATTTTATGGCTGCGATAAAATGTAAGTGCATATAAATTCATCAATTTTATAAATCGACTTGATTAAATCATTCCAAATGATACTAGAGATTCCTTTCTTTTTTTTATAATTTACACAGAGAGAGAGAGTTCGGGATGAAGCGTAAGGGCCGTTAATTATGTACCGGGCAGCTTTTTTTACAGCGTGAAAAAATAGTTAATATATGGCGGCTAAATTAAGTACCGAAATGAATACATATGTCAAGCAGTGGAAGTCGTACTTTAGTACTTGGATTAATACTCCTGTACATCATACAATCATATTGGATCAGCTTTTGATATCATCAGAATTTTTTTTTTGTGGGTGACGTAGATACTCCCCTCTCCTCCCCCAGACAATTCGACCAGTGTTATAGACTCAAATCTCTTAACCTAAATAACATAATACCGTCTCAGCCTTTCTTTGCACAGTTAGATAAAGTCTCTAACCAAACGAGTTTTATGACATCATTATTTGAATTAAATAATTGATTGATCAGATAGACGATCAAGTAAAAAGTAGCTGCTTCTTTTAATCATTGATTTGTTGAAATCTGAAAGATACGAATGTATCTTCTTACACTACTTACAATAGCTGTTTTGATGAAACCACCATCACTACAAATGATTAAGATTGAGGTTGTTGCAAAATCCGGTTTGATACAGTTTCTGACACAATGCTTGAATCGGGAAATAAGTAAACTACAAAGTGCATTATTAAGAGTATTCTGGCATACTTAGATAATACAAGTACAGACTTAAAGTATTGGTAGCACTGTTTGTCAAGACCGTAGTAAAGAATAGATTAAGAACATTTAAGTTTCCGACTTTATAAAGTTTCAGTTCTGGAATAGACGTAGACATTTCTATGTTTTTTTAATCACCAGCCGCACTGTAAATAATAAACCTGTCTTCCAATCAAAAAGACCTGTATTGTTTATTTTTAGCAAGTTACTGTATCAGAAAAGATAATATGCACGTGTTGTGTCAGTGATTGCCAGAATTGTAACTGACAACATTAAATCCAATCATTGTTTCTTGTCAGTCCCCATAATTGATATCCACAGGTTTATTCAGATACTTTTTTTTTATCAGCCTTATTTATTTTTACTTATTTTAGCAGATTCTTGGCATTATTTTTAATTTTAGGTCTTCCCAGTATACTATTTCTTATGGTTAATACACTAGTTATGATCTTTTAATAAACCTAAATCTTTTATAGAAGGCTATCTGTGAATGGCAGATGATTATCTTAAAAATATCTTGTTCTAAAAAATTAAGTAAGCAGTCTCCCTTTTCACGAAGAAGTATAATACTTCCCCCCTCCCTTTTATGAAAGTACTTGATTTTTATTATTAACACAGAATGCACTGCTATTATAATTTATTGGATAATCATAATTTGATAAAATGAACCTGCGGCACTAATTGTCATGACCCACATTATCATCACAAACTACTTCCGAAATCCAATCCTCGACATTCAAACAATTCTTCTTTTTTCCTTTGAGCAGACTGTCCATTTTGCTTGAACTATCCTCACTATAATCCTTGTGATATTCCTTGATATCAACAAATAAATCCTATTTTTTTTTAATAAGTTTCAGGATTATTATATACTATAAAAAAAAAAAAAAAAAAAAAAAAAAAAACGCTTACATCAACAATGGATTATCTTTTAAATGCCTTTATCTTGTAGTTGGGCGTGTATTCGGGGATATTCGAATGAATATACGCCCTGTGATAGATATACCCCTTTATCGGTCAATGACAGGGCTTTGATATGACACGTTAATAGGGCATGGTCTTCAGCACACCGTTGAGGTGGCATTTTGTGCCGAAGACAAGCCTGAGTCTATCAAACAAGATATTTGACTCAGTGGCATATCTGGGTTTGCCGAGCTCAGAAATGCCAACTTCACGTTTTCACGTCCATTGCGGACCGCTTTTCCCAGATCCAATACTAAAACCAAGGGCTGATCTTGTAAAGTCAACTTGACCCTGTTAAGAATAAATATATTAGATCATTTTCTTATTGTACTGTTTTAAAAAGCTTACCATTCAAGCAACCAATAGGAGATACTTGTTCAGAGGTTACTTGCGCTCATACCAAAGGATTCAAAATAAAGTCACTCAATATAAAATATTGAGTGACTGTTCAGAGTAACAGCCGATACACTATTGTATGGACACAACAGAAGGAATTTACGCTGAAGTTTGGGATTTCAGCACACAGATAGTAGTCCGAGCTAGGGAAAAGGGATTTGAAGGACCAGAATACTTGCTATTCCATTCTAAAAGATGCATGAGTATATCGTGAGAATGAGAATTCTAAGTCTTTTTTATGGCACTCACATCTGTACTTGTAAATGTTAACGATATTTCGTTCAATGTCGTTTTATGGTTTATATCAAACCAGAGGCCCAGATTAACCATGTGAGCATAGCTTGTCTTATGCGTGCGCTTTTTACTTTTAATCAAAGAAGTAAAATCTTTGCAATCACTGGCCCGATTTTATATAAAAACGAGGTTTTATAAACACAACACCGTTAGAAAGGGCTCGTTTGCTTGTAATGGAACTCCACCGTTTTTTTTTATCTTCAAATACAATAGCAGTGGTTAAGTATTTAGCTGATACAAATTTAAATAGATATAAATACCTTAGACCACGGTATCGTAATTTTAGCAATGTTGTCATTGCTCGGGTTGTCACCACCGAAAGCATCCAGATAATTTGTTATAAAAGCTTTCACATAGCTTCCAATCATACCAATCTGGTGTGATCCGCACAAGCCCGTCATGTCTACTATTAGTCTTTTAATAAGACTAATAAATAACAATGGTAAATATACAGAAAAGGCTATAAACAATGACAAAATCTAACATACCGAGCAATATCAGTTGATTGTACCGCAGAAGCACTTGACTTCAAGCTAGATTTAAGGATAACAGTGGGCATCGAACAAGAATAGCATGAAGTTGCCACGGCAGAATTAGCCAAGAATAAATCAACGACTGAATCCAAGCTGTATAATGATAAGCTCAAGCTGGCTCTCGTAACAAAATGTCTTTACAAAGGGGTATTGGGCTCTTTAATCGTAATTGATTGCACGGTTAATCAAGAGCATTCTGGCTGGTGTATTTCATGCCTGGTTCAAGGAACTGCCAGGCAAGGGAGAAAAACACTCTTCCTTACAAAAAGATGGGGCTTCTTGCCATATTGGGGTTTACATACGGTCTTCCGCTTCTTCTTTAACCTTGTCTAGGAAAAGATTAGCCACATTCCTAAAGACTAGCCAAATTCCTAAAAACTAGCCAAATTGCCAAAGGTAAGACAACATAATTAAGTTTCTTGATTGAGTGCTAAATTGTACCTGTATGTAGCCGCCCAGAATTCGATCATAATCACCAGGATTCAAGGCGCCCTGGATTCTCGTTTGTTGCAGTTGAGACAGACCATTGAGCAGTGACCTCGTACAATCAGCAGCCTTTGTTTTATCCCTGTTAAGAATAAATGTATAAGATTATTTTATTATCGTAATTCTTTAAAGAGCTTACCATTGAAGAAATACATCTTGATTTCCACCAAAAAAGCATTCGAACAAATATGGCCAGAACTTTATACTAAGCGACTGTTCCGAACATGAATCAACAAATGCTTGTGTCAGCATAAATGAGCGGAACAAGTGTTGCTCAATTCTAAAAGAATCATTAGTAAATAGTAAAGATGGGAATTTAAAGGTTTTTTATGTCACTCACATGTGTCTGTACACATTTAGAGCATTTCTTTCCATGCCATTTCGGGGTTTGTATTTTACCAGATGGTCATTGTAGTAGATCTCCATTTTTCAACTACAACAGCGATGGATAAATCTAGATAATATATACAGGTACAATTTAGCACTCAATCAAGAAATTTACTTATGTTGTCTTACCTCTGGCAATTTGGCTAATTTTTAGGAATGTGGCTAATCTTTTCCTAGACAAGGTTAAAGAAGCGGAAGACCGTATGTAAACCCCAATATGGCAAGAAGCCCCATCTTTTTGTAAGGAAGAGTGTTTTTCTCCCTTGCCTGGCAGTTACTTGAACCAGGCATGAAATACACCAGCCAGAATGCTCTTGATTAACCGTGCAATCAATTACGATTAAAGAGCCCAATACCCCTTTGTAAAGACATTTTGTTACGAGAGCCAGCTTGAGCTTATCATTATACAGCTTGGATTCAGTCGTTGATTTATTCTTGGCTAATTCTGCCGTGGCAACTTCATGCTGTTCTTGTTCGATGCCCACTGTTATCCTTAAATCTAGCTTGAAGTCAAGTGCTTCAGCCGTACAGTCAGCAGCCTTGGTCTCACCCCTGTTAAGAATATATGTATTAGATTACTTTATTATCGTAATTCTTTAAATAGCTTACCATTGAAGAAATACATCTTCATTTCCACCGAAAAGGCATTCAAACAAATATGGCCAGAACTTAATATTAAGCGATTGTTCCGAACATGAATCGACAAATGCTTGTGTCAGCATGAACGATTTGAAGTGTTGCTCAATACTAAAAGAAACATAAGTAAATAGTAAAAATGGGAATTTATGGCACTCACATATATTTATACATGTTGAAAACATTTCTCTCCGTGTCATTTTTGGGCTCGTACTTCATCAGATATTCATCATAGTATGCCCTTATTCTTCTTTTATTTTTAAGCTACAACAGCAGTGGATAAGTATAGCTGATAAAAGTTTAAACAGATACACATACCTTGGACAACGGTGTGGTGATATCACCAATGTTGTAGTTGCTGTCGTTTCACCACCGAAATCATCTAAGTATTTGGCCATGACAGCCTTGGCGCGGATCCCGATTAAGCTAATTTGGCTTGATGCGCTCAAATCTGTTATATCAACAATCCCGTTTTTACAAAGACTAATAAACAACAATGGTAAATATACATAAAAGGCTATGTACAACATAAATCTAACATACTATGCGATATAAGCTGTTTTTTTGTCACTTCTGTTTCTTCTTTAACCTCCTTTATAAAGACCCACTTCGTTGTAGGAAAAAATTTCTTTCCTGAAATCTTCCCCCAACGGTTTTTAATTGTCTGGCGCCTCTATTGAATCCTGTTACGGAGAAACGGGACTCATTGGACCAAACAACGCTGTCCCGCAGCTCCTGCGCCCAATTAACACGAGTTCGGGCCCAGAGAAGTCTTCTATCTTTGTGCTTTCGCGTTAAACGTGTCTTATGGGCAGAAAAATAAGACCCCGAATTTTATATCCTTCAAAGAAGATATTACTCTTGTTCTACACATGTTTATGTCAGCTCTATTCAACTCTATTTTTAGATCATTATAACCCGTTGTTGGCTTACTTCTTATATCACCTTCAAAGGCTCTCTTTTATTTAGACTTTTAGGTGACCCAAGAGCCTTGTTAGACGGAGGACTACCGTTTGTCTCAACTGTTTTCAGAATACTGTAAACAGTGGACGCGTATAGCGATACGGCCTTTGAAATGTTGCTTTGACTTACTCCATACTTGTGAAGCCAGCAAACACGCCAAAGTTTACTTTCAAAGGTTAAAACTGACACCTTAGGATGTGTGTTAGTTTAATGTATTATTGTAATGGTACTTTTTAGTTTGCAATGAGGAAGAGAGAAAGCGTTTTTAAAAAAAGAATACGCATGAGAAATCGGCAAAAGTTGGCGTTTCCCAAAATCACATGTGTGTGACTGTTGCAGATCAATTCATCAGTTGATTATCGTACTCTTCCTCAGTAAAATATCATTTCAATCTATCAAAAAGACAAAAGGGATACGTAAGTCGAATGTGATAAAATAAAGTAAAGATAAATATGTGCTAGTATCTGTGTTTTTATTGAAATAAGAAACGTATATTTTGGTATCAACTTTTAAAAAAAGAGGTCTATTGCCAACGGATGTGATTGCATTTTGATAGTAACACCTTATCTTTTTGCTCTTTTTAATTCCCACAGAGGTTGAGTAATGGTCTGGTTTTATCGGTCCCTGCTAAATGAAGCCGTCGATTTACAAATGAATCTAGGGCCAATTGGAGCTTACAAAAATGTCCAATTGAATTCCGACAAATGAATCCAAAAATGTGTACAAATGACAGTGGAAGCACTAGTTAAAAAAAAAGACGTAACGGATTATAAAAAACTAGTAAAAATAATGACGGTGTCGATCTTGTCGATCTTACTTGCTAGAACAGATTCTATCGATGAATTTATGGAGGAGAAAGTAAAAATGGCTTGAAATGTGTAAAACCTCGCCTCTCTCTTTCGACGCAATGTCTACACTAACGTGCTCTTACGAGTGTTTTGTTTTGTTTTATTTTGGCTACTAATATCAGGTAAAGTCTATCAAGATGACGAGTATTCATAAGTTTTATGTTTTGTAGTGATATTCTTATCAACATGGTTCTTTCTTTCTTGCCCTCCCGCCCACGCGCGCGCAGCCCCAAAAGCGGAACGTTAAATATAAAAAAAAAGGTTTTTTTTCGATAAATTTAGAATCAGTCATTGCAATTTAAGGAACCTTCCCTTTGTGTTTTTGTGATATCCATCCATCCATCCTTTCGATCGAGGCATCCATAGCAAACTAGCTCTTTTATAGATATGTCCACTTACTCTAAGAACCTTTTTGACATCCTCGGTGACGGTGAGGTCGCTCGTCCTCAACCTGTCAAGGAAGAGGCTGCCCCTGTCGTTGTTGACAAGAAGTCCGTTGGCAAGATTAACAAGGATGGTAAATGTCACTTTGTAACTCTATTTTTTTTTCTCTTTTTTCTCGTTATCGCTTTACAAAGACATATACACACACACATACACATACATACTCATGCAACACTTCAACAACAAATCAACGATGAATTATACAAAAAAAAAAAAAAAAAAGATTCAGTAACCAGCCAATGTCTCGGTTAAGAAATAACTGAACAATAAGTGGATTTTGACCGAGATTCACTACTTCACCATTGAATGCTTTGAAACGAGAAAAAGAGAGAAATAAAAAGACACAAGCTTGCGAATGTTGAAATTAACTTTTTTTTAATTTTCTGGTAGCTGCCCGTTCCGCCAAGGGTACCAACGCCAAGCGTCAACCCAAGGAAGGTCGTCAAACCAAGGAAGGTGGTCGTGCCCCCCGTCGTCAATTCGACCGTCACTCCGGTACCGGTATTGTGTAAGTAATTCTGGGGTTGAAAGGAGGAAGTAAAAGGGAAAAGAGATCTAAACGGTTGAAAATAATAGTGACACTGAGAAGAAGGTCAACAAGGGTTGGGGTAAGGCTGAAAATGCCGAAGCTGAGGCATCCAAGGATACCGTTGCTTCCGCCGATCCCTCTTCTGCTGAACAAGAGGTTGCTGCTGCCCCCGTTGAGGAGGAAGAGCAAGTCAAGACTCTTGAAGAATACCTCGCTGAAAAGGCCAACAAGTCTTTGAAGGTTTCTCTCCCCGAGGCCCGTAAGGCCAACGATGCTGATGAAACTGCTTTCAAGGGTACCGTTGCTTTCGCCAAGGAAGACTTCGAGGAGTTCTATACCTCCAAGGAAACCAAGGCCCCCAAGAAGGCTGCCGAAAAGGCCAAGAAGGAAAAGGTCCTTGTTGAAATCGAACAGCGCTTCCAGGAGAAGGCTCGTCCCGAATTCCGTAAGACTACCAACGATCGTCGTGGTGGTCGCGGTGGTAACAACAACACCAAGTCCAACGGTCGTCGTGCCCCTAAGGCCAACAACGGTCCCGCTGTCAACCTCCAAGATGTTGCTGCTTTCCCCACCCTCGGTGCTGCTTCTGCTTAAATCACTTCAGAAAAATAAATATTCCATATTTTTTCTATTTAATAAAAACACGCTTGATACACAATTCTCTTTTGTTCTCCCTTTATTGTTTCAAATGCATACCACGTTTATTCACAGGAGTCCTCATGAAAACGAAATCTTAGGAGACTTTTATAAATTACATGTAATCTAAAAAGATAAAAAGGGTTCAATCCCTTTTTTTTTTGGCAATTGTTTGAATAATTACAATCGTTTTTGTTAAATTAATATGATCTTCATGCATATTAATTATAAAAACTCTGTTATTTATTTTTTATTTTAGTCTCTCTCTCTCTCTTTTTATTATTATTTACATCATCATGACAAACCTGAAAAAGAACCCTAAGCGATTGGCATTAAACCTCTCTTCTACAAGTCAGAAACCAGCGTCGCTATTAATGAACAAAGAACATCAGTTTAAGAATGACTTATATCAAAAGGGTCCCGCCTGCATCTTACCAAACCTGTATTTAGGCTCCTACTATAACGCATTAAACGTAACACAACTTAATCAATTGAATATCAACTGTATCATCAATGTTGCCAGTGAAATTCATCTCGTCACACCCACAAAAATCGATTACCATCATATGCATTGGACTCACCGTCAAAACAATCTAGCTCGTGCTGAATTTGCTCACGCCATCTCCAAAATACAAACTGCCCACAGTAAGAAACAGAACGTATTGATTCATTGTCAACAAGGAATAGAACGCTCTGCTGCATTGGTTGTGGCCTTCTTATTATGTACTAGTCGTCTTATTGTTGTGAAAAAGATCTCAAGTAGCGGTAGTTCTTGTTTGGCGGGACAAAACTGGTCGTTGGATCGTGCCTTGGATTACGTTCAGGAACGGGCGCCTGGAATTCGACCCAATATGGAATTGTTATATGAATTACGAGAGTATGAGAAACAGATAGTACCTACAAGACACAACATCCAGACAAGAACACGAAGATCTGAATCCATCACTTGTTGTAAACCAATCATATCAAAACCAATTGTAAATACATATCAACGTCCCCGTGCCTCTAGTTTTAGGGATCATACCACATCCACATTCTTATCCACCACGAATAATAATAATAAAAAAAAAACGCCAAATACAACCCAGCAACATAAATTAGCAACCGCATTCTTGATCATTCTCTTGACCGCTACTGCGATACACCATCACAAACAACAACAACAACAACAACAACAACAGCAACAACAAATTCAATCAGGAGATGAGGAGAATAGTGAAATTGACAATAACAATAATATAAATTTCTCCTTTTTCCTGAAACCCGTTTACCCTATTTTCTAACTAGTTAATCCGTCAACTGTTTATAACAAAAAAAAAGTTATTTTACAAAATAAAATTAATCATCTCATCTACTCCTTTACATATATCATTCCTCCTTCTCTCTCGCAGTCTCTTTTTGATTATCCTAAATTGATGTAATACAATTGCTCAACAGTAGACGTATGTAAAGAACCAGTTTAGTTTAAGACCAAAAGGGTTATTCTTTGTTCATAAAAGGAGTTTATATGTGATACTTGACTGTTCCATACTTGAATAAAATAATTGCCACAATGATTTGTTTGGGTGGTTTATACAGACGATCGGCGTTTTTAAGGGCAATTATATTTATGACCAATTATCATGATAATCAAACTGTTAATTATGAAATAACAAGCTAGATATCTAAAGTTGCTTAAGCAATTATGCTAATTAGTATACTAGACACCCCATAAATTAGCATTTTCAGTTTTTGAGGAGATGAGTAGTTAAAGAAACATGCCAACTTTATAAAGTAAACGTGTATAGACAGAATTTAATTCCATGGTTTTATTTTAAAAAAGGGAAAAACTAGCCACGGCTGCATTATATATTCGTATAGGCTTTAATAACTAGCCACTCTAAATTTTGTTTAAATTGGTTGACTTTTATTGAGATAGAGACAGATAGTACGCCATTCGGGGAGTCTACTGACTATCTGGAGGGGAAGAGACGAGGGGGCCGCTTTACAAACTTCCTTGGTAGACCTCCTGTTGGATAGATGTCAAAATATTCTAGGGCTATTTACATAGTACTTTTTTATACATATGATTTTCCCGTATAGTATAAGCTCATAGAGTCTTTCTGTCAAGTCAGGAATATAAGTGATAGAGCACACCCCCTTTTTTTTTAAAGCCGGGAGTTCCAACTTTCATTAACCTTGTGTAATAGAATCAAACCAGAGCGGCATGTATCTACCATTGAGATACAACATGTCAACTGTTGTGTCCGTACAAAGAAAGAAATACGAATTTTATTATAATAAAATTGTCTAATGTATGTATGTCAGCTATTTTTATTGATTAGTAGATACACTTTCCGTAGCCTAATTATAAGGCAAAATGCACCGAATGTGTGTCTTTTTATTCCCGCAAGTAGAGGAAAAGTAAACTGCAGATTTTACATGGTTGAATATCAAAAAAGAACATTGAAATTCGTGTTTTTTTATATACCACTTGATAAGCTTTGTAGTTGACTATTGTGCTTCTCGCAGTGTTGATTTTGCAGTGCTTTTGTTTCATGCTATGAAACCGACAGATATATTTTTCATCCCCTCAAGAAAAAAGAGAAAAAGTCATATAATGTCTTTATTGGAAAGTATGCATGAAACGGTCCTTTTCCTGGGATTCTGAAATACTTTGCCCTGAAAGATAAAGGTAAAAACTCAAAAGTTACATGCAATCCTCCGTGAATGGTGAAATTGAAGAACGTGAACAGTAAAGTTCTTAAAAGATGAAAGGATATAATTGCTAATCATCAATAGGTAATAAAAAAATTAAGAAATACTTAGCAGTTATACTTCGTCCAGAATTACCTTAACCGCACAGCCATTTGCGTGACGCTCTTCGATGGTTGGAATGCCAAATATCAACGTGAGAGAGGAGGGGGCGAAGGGTGGCCTGTGAATGCTGGCTACAATCTTTCTGCCTCTCTCTTGCATAGTAGAAAGTTTTATGGACTGCCCTGAATCTTTCTCTTTGTGAAGAATGATAACCTTATACATGAATGTTTATTCTGCCCTTTTGTATCCTAAAGTCACCTCCAGGGCGTAAGACACATTTGTAAATGTTTCGTCTTCATTTTAACCTCAGCTCTGTAAAGAAAAAAAAAAAAGAGAGGCCTGAGTCACTTAGTCGCGCTTAGTTCTAACAAGATTTTATTTGCACGTCATGAATTTACAAGTGGAATCACAACTGAAACAAAGGTTCCTCGAATTTAAAAGAACCTCGACAAAGATAGGGTTAGAGGAAGCTCTGGTATAATTTAAAAAAGAAAATGTCCTCCTTCAGTCCTCCACGATTTGATACTAAGATCTAGGTTAGGTACAATTCAAATCAGTTGGACAACAAGACTGGAAATTGTAAGCATTTTCCTCTAAAAAGAAATGTACGAGGCACGAAATTAACACTGCGATCGCGATAGTGAAGTCCTTTGTGAGCTTTTTTACATTCAAGCCAATGTTCAGCATGAGCCAACAGAACGGGCTAATAAGAATATTCGTGGTAATTTACGACTTTTGAACAATGATAGCTTTTTAAGAGAAAACGGTGTATTGGTATTTGAAGTAATTGAGTTATACGATGATATTGAAATCGAAGAGGGAGCGGAGTCTTGTTGGAAGGTAAAATGAGGATCTACAATAAAACATCCACCTCCATATTTACATATGCCTTAGTATTTATTAGAAGGGTTTGTTCATATATCGACAAGATGTGATTTGGTGAAAGGATTAACAAAAAACAACGAATTTGCGTATAAAGAGGTAAAAGAAAATAATAAATTAAGATATGTTTTAAAGAAATAGGATGATTGACTTGTTCCCCATAGTTTATCGATCAATTACTGCAATGTGTCCATAAACTTAATTCAATATATGCAATGCAACTAAGGTTAGTACATGATTCTTTAAATAGCGTGTCTATTATTGATTTCGGGGTCTTCTATTTTAGCGAGATGATCTTTAAAATAATCGAGGAATATCCAGATTATGCTTTCATGGTTCGATTTAAATTGGTCGAGATGCAAATCTTGCCAGATCTTATAACAAGGTTAACAGTTATCTATTGTCGAGACATAGTAAGTAAAATTGGTGTTAACATTAGATAATGATTAGTATTGACCTCCAAAATAAGATCGAGTTTTTAAATGGGATATTCTACGGAAAATCTACTTGGTTTCTAGCGCAGTCCGTAAATAGTGGACATCTTTTTATAAAGATGAAACAACGAGTTATAACTGAAATAGAGTCATACTCCGTAGGTGTACCTTATATTTTTGGTTTTATGTTGGGATCTTAATGGTTTTCTATTAGTCTGATCTTGCAACAAATCATGTAGCATTAGCATCCGCTATGCGAGCGCTAGCAGGTATAGTTGGTTATTTTGGAATCAAACTTTTGGATTCCGAAGTTCTATTACTATTAAAAGTACTTGGTCAGGCTTATACAGAGAGGTTAATATTAAAAAAAAAAAAAAAAAAAATGACGCAATTTAAAGAGTGATATGTGCTGATGCCCTTTTTATTTTTTTAGACTGGTTCAACTCTCACTTTGTTTGATCTTAATATCAGCCGATCAATTTCTTAGAAAACAGGTACCATCCCTATTAAAAAAATTAGACAAAAAAATTAACTATTTTATGTGTCAAACAGAAAGAATTATCTTTGGTGTTTGGTCAAGTACTTCAATCCGAGATATCTGAAATGCCTTTGTTGATATTGGTTTATTTCCAAACAGATGCGATCCAGCAAATAGAAGATAATGTTCGATCCGTCTTAGCAATGCAGGTACCAATACGTAAGTAACAAGAAGAAGAAAAAAAGCTAGTGTAGAATTAAAATACAAGGGATATGTACTCAATGATGGTTTTATTTTGCTTTGATAGCCAAATTAGGCCTCTTCGAAATCCAAAAGCTGTTTCGAACCTTGAAAACAAGCGCAATCTAGCCAGGTTATTTGTGGATAGCCTTGTATATAGTAAACTCTAGTAGTAAGGCTTCTAGTATATGTACGTGTATAATAAATCGATTATTTTAATACAATGTTTTGCATACTATTTGGTACGGAATTTCTATTGTAATGCACCGATTGACTAATATAATGTGAGAATTACCAAAGAACGGAACCTTCTTATGT
Organism: Mucor saturninus; assembly: GCA_016758985.1. Taxonomy (NCBI): domain Eukaryota; kingdom Fungi; phylum Mucoromycota; class Mucoromycetes; order Mucorales; family Mucoraceae; genus Mucor; species Mucor saturninus. The sequence continues at coordinate 42,260 of JAEPRD010000128.1, forward strand.
TATTTTTCTTACGTAGAGAAGGTCATCGTTTCCTTCTTTACTAATAGGTACATACTTTATGTACAAAATGTAATGTAGCTGCATCGGTAATAAACATGTACATTTATTAACCAGAAAAAAAAAGGAGAGGAAAAGACCACGCGCAAAATCCGACCAGTTTTATTGAATGTATATACAACAAAAATTTGACACTCATCACTATATTCAGCTGTTATTTAGATAATATTTGTCTCGTTACCATGTATACCTTTACTAGCTGCATACATGCAATTAGGCAGACCCAATAAAATATGAGGTGGGCAAACTTTATTTTGTTTATTCCTAGTGGACAAGATTCCCATTCTTTTATTTGTGTACAAATAAAAAAGAAGGGGAAGTAAACAGGGCCAGCGTACCAAGATCGCTAGAAAAGATCATCACTGAACTTAGGGGGTAAATGGCATTGTTGTTTTTCTTTTGAAGTAAAAAAAAGCACAGACTGAGAAAGATATACAGCTTGCTTTAAAAAAACGGAGGCATGTTGATCAGTCATTAATTAGGTTGACACACACAATATACAGAGTTATTGTCAGAACGAGGCTTTTTCTAAACTTGTTTAGAGACTCATTCTAATATGTCAAAACTAAAAAAAGTAAAAAGAAAAGGATGCATCATCAGTGCTAATTCCCACTACTATTGCAAATCTCTAGATGAAATAAGAATTTTTTTCTCAGTCATTGCAGTAATGTGAAATACAGACCTTTGTTATCTAAAAATTTACAGATAAACAAAACAGTATTAGCGCGATAGACACGTTATATGTGGCAAGCATCATCGTTTGAGTCTTGCTTAACAAAACAGACCATCACTCGTATAAAATCCAACACAGTGTTTACCAACTCCATTTTTTTTCTCTACATTGAGGTGTAAAGTTTGGAACAATAGATCTTTAAAATAAATTAAAACCTACCAAACACTTATCAACACAACTAGGTGCGCACCAGTCAATGGAACATAGAGTGCATGTAACGAAGATTCCCTATGTAGTATGAGCCATCGATACATGAAATATTAAAGGTATCATACTAGTGTATGGTACTCTCCTATCTTCATTTTATTTTTTTCTCGAAAGTCAGCTTTCAAATGTTATCAATCATTTTTTTTTTTTTTTTTTTTGTCATTCATTGTAGTTGTAACAATTTTGATAAAAAGGGGAGGGGGACATCCTAATAGGGGAAATAATAGAGGGTGAAAAAAAAAGGGTAATAATAGAGGAAGAAATGTTTATTATGTGCATATCAAAATATAATGTACAGTGACTTACGGAGCAATGTTATCTGTTTCTTTGTTCAAATACCTAGTGATTCTTATTTAATTACAACCGACGAGAAAAAAAATCATATAAAAAGTAGCCAGATAATTCCATTTCTCTTTTTTTTTTTTCTTTCATAATATTATCTTTTTATTTATATCTTATATAATATAATACACAATAATGCAACTCAAATTCGCTTCCCTTGGTCTAGTCGCCGCTGCCCTTATGTCAGCTGTCAATGCTGCCTCTGTTGTTGACGCTAATGGCAACAATGTTCAACTTTCCCGTACTGCTTACGACATTGCCAATAATCTTTTGGTAGCTGATAATGCCAACCATGCTCGTGTCAATGTTGCCCACAAGCGTGATATCAGCTCTCGCAGAAAGATTTCTGATGCTATCCGTCGTCGTAACACCCGTCGTAGTGAAAACGAGCCTGATGAGGAAGAGGAGGATGAGAACGAGGCTGACGAAAATGAAGCCGATGAGAATGAAGCTGATGAAAATGAAGCTGATGAAAATGAGGTCAACGAGAGCAGTGTCTCACATGCTATGCGTCGTCGTGGTGCTGAAGCTGACGAAGAAGAGGTTGATGAAGAAGAGGTTGATGAAGAAGAGGCCGATGAAACCGAAGCTGCTCTTGCTCGTCGCTGGGAAGAAGATGAAAGTGCTGCCGAGTGGGACGAGAACGAGAATGAATGGGATGAAGAAGAGGTTGACGAGAACGAATGGAAGCGTCGTAGTTGGGGAAATGAAAATGAACCCGATGAGAATGAAGCCGATGAAAATGAAGCTGATGAAAACGAAGCTGATGAGAATGAAGCCGATGAAAATGAAGCCGATGAAAATGAAGCTGATGAAAACGAAGCTGATGAAAATGAAGCCGATGAAAACGAGGCTGATGAAAACGAAGCCGATGAAAACGAAGTCGATGAAAATGAATGGAAGCGTCGCTCAGTAGATAATCAAAAGATCACCCGTCGTTGGGGTGATGAAGAGGATGAGGATGAAAATGAGGTCGACGAAAACGAGTGGGATGAAAATGAAGCCGATGAGAACGAATGGAAGCGTCGCTCCAATCTTGCCCGTCGTCGTTGGGGTGATGAAGAGGATGAGGACGAGAATGAAGCTGATGAAAACGAATGGGATGAAGACGAGTATGAGGCTGATGAGAACGAATGGAAGCGTCGTGCTGTTGATGATGAAGATGACGAGCCTGAGGAGTTTGGTGAGGACGAAGTCAGTGCTGCTAACAAGAAGCAAATGTTGAAGAACATGCGTCGTGGCTTACCTGTTGTTGGCGACCTCTTGGGCAGTAGTTCTTCTACCGGTGGTGGTATCATCTAAATAATGTTTAGTTTGAACTCATGACATATAATTCTATAAGTCTATCACATTATTATCTTATTATTTCTCATCTCTAACATCTAGCATTTTCATATCACACATTTCGACCTCATTTTTTTCGTATTAATATGGATCTAATAAAAAGTCTATAGCTAAAATATCACAATATAAATTGAGACTGTATTATTATGTGTGTGCATTCAATTAGTATTCTATGGAATATACTATATTTTAATTTGGCCAAGGAGTATGTCTTTAGTATTCGCAGTATCCAAATTAGCTCTTTTTAGTTTCAGCAGACTAGTACCGAGTTGTATGCAGAAAAACAGCTGATGTCTCAAGAATAATTATAGTGAACGCAGAGAGGCTACTCTAATTTGAGAGAGAATATTAAGGAGAAATTCTAAGATTGTCTAACCACCTTTTCAGTGATTTAAGATCTGATGGATCGGCCGTCTATGATTTCAGTTTGGAATTTTTTATCCCGACAAAGTTCTTGAAGTTAACCTTTCTAAACCATAGATAAAATCCTTGGCATCTTACTATTATTGTATTTTTTGTAGTAGTAGAAAAATTTATGAAAGCAAGAGTAAAGTCAAAGATTTCTGCTGCAAATTTTTTCCCTTAGAATTCTCAGTCTTACCGGATTCAGCTTATTGGTATCAACTGATTTAAGCTTATGACCGGAAAGTCAAGTTTTGGCTGTTATATTACGAGATTGATAAATTCACGCTCTTTTATTACGTGTACCCTCAAAAGCAAGACGAGATTTTTTAAATAAACATTTTAAAACTCGGGAAAGATGCAATTTAGAACGAGAAAAAAACAATAACTACTCAGAAAAAAAAAGTTCGAATGACTTTGATAGGTTCAAATTAGCATGTCACATGGTAATGATTATGCACAATAAACAGACAAAAAGATCTACATAACAATTGGATCACTCAAAATTGCGTACATGTAAATTATTTTTGTTTGTGTTTGTATCAATCTAAGAAATAATTTTAAATGTTAGGCAGTAGCTAAAGAAAGGAAATCTATAGAATGTGCTTATGAAACAGCTGAAGAATTGGAAAATTAGACATCCCCCGTAAACCCCTTGTATTACCGAGTCATTGATAAAATCCTTTACATCTGTAAACTGAGGATGCTCAAATATTACAACTATTTTCTTTTTCTTTTAAAGCATCCATATATACTAAGACAGCGGAAGAACATCATCATTATCATATTTTTTTTATCTATGTATAGTTTTCTTAATTTTAAATAAAACAGCTGAATTCTGTGGCCCAAATAATTTTTTCCACACAAATGGGAGATATTACTGTAAAGTTTTAGAAAATTTTATACTTGACTGAGGATGTGCACATCGTCGCGCGCAAACAAAAATAGTAGCACAGCCATCTCCTGAAGGAGCTTGTAATAGTATCACCCTTGTCATTTATATACTTTCTATCGCTGTATTTATTCCGTTAAAAGAAAAAGAAAGAGGGGGGCGGGATATTAATCTACAAAGCACTGAAAGGATGATAGTTTGCACTTTTTCACTGTCAATTAGCTTGATATACTTCTCTCTGTTCACTGCTTAATTTTGTTTATAAGCTCACGGGGGAAAAAATAAACACCAAGGTATAAGTCTTATTGTCTGTTGTGACCTAATCAAATTACTATTTTTCGCTCCTAACAAGTGTTTAATATAAGCGTACGTGTTCTGCATAGAAACAGAATTACAAATATTTAAAACTACCATTTTGTGAATACCAAGAATAAAACAGTCTAAAGTATGCAAACCATAGTAAAGTGCATGGCAAAAGGTATTTGATGTACATATTTGAAAATAGATATTCGTGACTTTTGCTATGATCTTGAATACAAAAAAAAAAAAAATATATATGCAAACTTGTAACAAATTTCTAATTTTTAAAAACGTCTTATATAATTTCAAGCTTAACAATATTCAAAAGATAAGATAACCAAATTTTTTTTTTAAAAATGCCAATGATAGGTACTAATTAAATTTTGTCATCATCTGTCAATGTTATCCACATTGAGTATAAGCTTTGTTATTATAAATAAAGCAAACCGTCCTTCAATTTTGTTTTATACCACATACTGCATGATCAACCTGCGAATCATACATTTGTACTAGAAAATTTGTATTTGGTCCATGATTTATCCACTGAGCTGCTTAGTTTAGCATGTGTTCAATGACACTCCTCTTTGTTCTAATTCGATTGCAACTAAACGAAAAGACTATCCTTAATTTTTACTAAGAATATGAGAATATATATATATATTTTAAAAAAAAAATGTATATAAGAAACCTGGTTTTCCTTTTTGTAAATTATTATCAATCTTCATTTGAAAGCTTATAGAAGTAACATTAAAACATTTTACTATCACATATACCAACCAATACTAATACAGTTATTTATAGATTTTTATATTCCCTAGCAAATACCAAATTTTCTAAACTTAACAAAAATGCATATGAAATTCGTTCCCCTTGGTCTTATTGCCAGTATCTTGGCTTCCGTCTCTGCTCGTTCTTTGTATTCTGAAGGTGACCTTATTGCTCGTGATGCAGCCAGCGTTGCCGATGTTTCAGGTAACAACATCCAACTTCAAGATACCGTTTCAAACATTCTTAATGGTCTTTTGGTTGCTGGTAATGCTAACGGTGTTCATGCTGTTGTTGCTGGCGAAGATACTGTTGGCGGTGGTCATCTCGGTGGAAGCAAGGGTTAGTACAGGTGTAGCCATTCAATTTAATTTTACTCATAATTGATTATCATAGATCTCCATGTTGGTGGCGATAATCTTGAGCACGGTATCGAGCTCGAAAACGATATCGATGTCGAAGACGTTGAAGTCGACGATGTTGATGTTGAGGGTGTTGACCTTGAAGATGTTGAAGTTGATGACGATCTTGCAGTCACTGATGACGCTGATATTGCAGAAGAGCTCGATGTTGAAGAGACCGCTGATGTTGATGTTGATGTTGACACTGATTTAGACATCGAGGAAGATGCTGATGTTGAGGTTGAGACCGAGGTTGAAGTTGAAGCTGATGCTGACGTTGATGTTGAGACCGAATTAGAGAAGCGTGGTACTGTTGACGCTAATGGCAATAATGTTCAACTCAAGGATACCGTCAAAAATATTGCTAACGGTGCCATCGTTGCCGGTAATGCCAATGGTGCCGATGTTGATGTTGCTCGTCGTGGTTTAGTTTCTGCCAACGGTAACAATGTTCAAACCAAGGATACCATCAGCGACATTGCTAACTGTGCCAAGGTTGTTGGTAACGCCAACGGTGTCAAAGCCAAGGTTGCTCGTCGTAGTGCTGTTGAAGCCAACGGTAACAATGTTCAACTCGATAAGACTGTCCATAACATTGGCAATGGTCTTTTAGTTGCTGGTAATGCCAACGGTGTTGTTGCTAAAGTTCTCGGTTTAAAGAAACGTGGCACTGTCGACGCTAATGGCAATAATGTTCAACTCAAGGATACCGTCAAAAATATTGCTAACGGTGCCATCGTTGCAGATAATGCCAATGGTGCCGATGTTGATGTTGCTCGTCGTGGTTTAGTTTCTGCCAACGGTAACAATGTTCAAACCAAGGATACCATCAGCGACATTGCTAACTGTGCCAAGGTTGTTGGTAACGCCAATGGTGTTAAAGCTAAGGTTGCTCGTCGTGCTTTGGTCAAAGCAAGTGGTAACAATGTTCAAGCCAAGGACACTATCTCCAACATAGCTAATCGTCCTGTCATTGCCAATAACCTTAACGGTCTTTTTGCTAAAGTCCTCGGTCGTCGTGGTGAAATTGAAGCCAATGGAAACAACGTTCAAGCTGCAGACACCATTTCCAACATTGCTAATAAGGCAATCGTTGCTGACAATGCCAATGGTGTTGTAGCAAAAGTAATCAGCCGTCGTGGTACTGTTGATGCTAACGGTAACAATGTTCAACTCAAGGATACTGCTAACAATATCGCCAATGGTCTCTATGCAGTTGGTAACGCCAACGGTATTGATGCAGATGTTGCCAAAAGAGGTACTATTGAAGAATCACTCGATGTAGATGCAGCCGACGCTTTAGATTCAACCCTTTAAACAGAGTATCTTTTTTGATATCAACACTATTTATTTATTATTCTTCTGCACCTTCATATTTTGCTCTTTTTCATCTCGATAAAGTTCTAAATATATAGTAGGCTTATCTAATTATATTCTTCTTCCCAATAACTACTGACACCCTTATAATAAAAAGTCTGTAAAATCGTATTACTAAAAAAACATAATAATATTTGTTATCTTCCTATCGTGTATATGCATGCGAGCAAGTCTTGCTACTAATGAGGGGCTAGTACTGACATCTAATTCAGCAGGCTTGAGATCTGAATATATTTGTTCTCTATATAGCTAGAGTAGCGGAACACAAAAGAGATAGCATTATGCAAACTCTCCTTAAGGGTATCTGCCTATATTATTCTTATTATAACCCTGAAAAAACTATGGTAGACAATAGCTTAAGCATGAAGATTGCTTTAACTATTAATTATAGACTAACAAAGCCTTTGATATATACTAATCCCGTTCTTTTTTTCTTTTCTCTTTTTTTTTTTCGTTGCTAAGTATTCGTTATAGCAATAGGTCCGACAAACTAAACTCACATCCATGTGTCACACGACCGGCTCAATTTCATTATTCCCTACTAGTTTTTTTAAAAAAAAAAAAAAAAAAAAAACGAGGAGGATAGTTTTCTATACTCATGCAGTATTCTGCGCGAGGACAAAACAGGTGTATAAATCAAGAATGTACTGTTAAGCTAGATATTTTAGAGCAAGTCAAAAAATAGATAAAAAAAAGAAACCATTCTGGTTTATAAACAAAGGAGTATAAGACAACAATTGCTGTCCTCATAATTCGATTCAAAATTCCTCTACCGTACATTTCAAAAGGTTTGACTTATACAACATGTGTCGCTATAGATAATCTGCACTGTAGATCAAAGCAAACCTAATAGGGTGGTAGTACGAAGTATTTGCTATCTGCACAATTTCTTGACTTCTGTTTTAAATTTCTTTATGCTGCTTACGGACAGTTATTTTTTTTTTAACACAAATATTAATGCTTATTGTAATAAACACTTAATAACATTGACATTAGCGAGATACAGCAATATAATGACAAGTGTGGTCTTTACAACATGCGCATATATAGACTCTCATTTTAACCATATGTACATATTATATCTTTGTTAGCACAAAGTGAATTAAAATATCTCTGAAAACACTATGCATAACAAGGCCACAAAGTTATAAGGGTACGAATGAATGACATGACTGTCATTTTTTTTAATACACATTGAGAAGACCGACCTTAATTTTCATTGTGAGGCACTTTAGTATGGATGCATGGGTAAAACTTGAAAACAAATGCTAATATCTCTGGAATTTTATAAGTTACAACATTTTAGTGTCTCCTGTATTTTTTTATTGACCTCAAGAGCAATTTTTTTCTATTTATTTTTTAGGAAAATGCACACCAGCATGCAACTATATATGATAAAAAAGAATGTTTTCTCCCAATGTTGTGGTTCGAGATAATTATTTTTTAAAAATACAAATAAAGCCCCCCTTAATTCCGCTTTTTACTGCATGATCGCCCCGAAAGTTAGACCCATAAAACACCACCTGTACTTATTGCGAATTTCCTTTTGAGCTATTAACTTGATTGTGACATCCTTGAAATATCATGCATTTGAGCCCCTCTTCTCGTATTCTAGATAGTCTAATTATAGTCAGAAAAACTTTTAACCCTTATATAATTGGTATATAAGAAACCCACTTTTTCTTACAAAAAACGAAACAGATATTCATTCTTCATTCACTCAACTTATTAGGTATTAATACATACATCGATATACAAATTGCTTTGAACTAATACACCATCATAGTTATATATCATAAAATGCAATTGAAATTCCTTTCTCTCGGTCTTATTGCCAGTATTTTGGCTTCTGCCTCTGCTCGTTCTGTATACACCGAAAACTCTGTCGGTGCCCAGAATATGGTCGCTGAGGCTTCGAACTCTCATCTTGTTGCCCGTTGCAACAACGGCTGTTGTAGCTCTAGCTGCGGTGGTGGAAGCCCCCACAAAGGCGGCGATGGTTTCTTTGACGACGACTGTATGATATAATCATCATTTCTATAATAACCTATTTATTAATACTCCTTTTTTACTTTCGTAGTCCTTGATGAAGGTGAGGGTAAAATTTCTCACCCAGGTACCTCAGGAGGTTCAGGTGACGATGATGCTTTGATCAATGTCAGCGGTAACAATGTTCAAGCCGACAAAACACTTTCAAATATTCTTAATGGCGCTACAGTTGCTGATAATCTCAACAATGCCGATGTCAATGTTGCTAGTGGTGGGGGCAGTGGTGGTCATGGTGGCCACCATGGCAACGGTGGTAGCGGTGGTGGTAGTGGTAGCAGTCATTGTGCTCGTAGCGTTGCCCGCCGTGGTGTTGTCAGTGCCAATGGTAACAATATTCAAACCCAAAATTCCGGCTCCAAAATCGCTAATGGTGCTGATATTCATGGTAACCTCAACGGGATTGTTGCTGATGCTCTCGGTCGTCGTTCTCTTGCCAACATCAGTGGAAACAATGTTCAAGCCAAAAATACTGGCAGCAACATCCTTAACTGCCTTACGGTTGAGGACAATCTTAACAACCTCGTTGCCCATGTTCTCTAAATTCACTCATATCATTGGTGTTTCTTAACACCATCCCATGATCCTAGTCTTTCTCATTTCTATATATTATTTACACTCCAGTAGAACCTACTCAATTAATTCTTATCTTTTACAATATTGTAATAAAAAGATTTTGTATCCAGTCATTCAACATGAGGTTAAAACTTTAAGCGAATTTTTAAAAATAAAAAACTAAAAAAGACAGGGATAAGGAAAAAAAGTCTTTGTTACATCTTTTGCAGATAACACTTTTTTTTCCTGCTTTTGAAAAAGAATGAAACTTGATGTTTATATAGTTTAAACATAAAAAAGGGAATAAAACAAAAATGCAACCTGATCAATCGAAACTTAATAATGTCCATCGAAAAAAGAAGGCAGCTAGGGCTTGCATTCATTGTCAAAAGGTACATCCTGATCAAATCAACAATTTTCCTAACTGCTGACATTTTACTACAATCCTTAGGCCCATTTAACTTGCGATGATTGTAAATTTGAAATTGACTATAACTTTTACTTTAAGTTTAACACATTTTATTTTTCTCCTTAGCAAGACCTTGTCAACGATGTATTAAACGTAATTTAGCCACTTCTTGCACAGATGGGGCTAGGAAAAAGGCAAAATATCTGCAGGATATAGAAGGTATATAAATATGGTGCCTTTAGAAATCTTAATTATTAACTTTTGCCCACTTAGACGCCGCTAGCAATGGTAGTCTACCTTACAGTCCACAGCCGTCATTGTCTACCCCCAATATGAACTCATTTGTTCCCGAAGCTTCTTCATTTCAGTCCCAAAACTTCTTGGAAACAGGTAAACTTAGGTCGAATTTATCGGGGATAACAAGAGAATACTAATAAGCGATAGTAGGGGTGAATAATAATAATGCGAATGATAATAACAATTTAATGATGTCCATGGAGAATTACAATTACGGGTTTGGTTCCAATGCCACGAATCTCGAATACTCAATACTTTCCAACATGTTGGGTTCTCCTTTAGCAGATCCGACCAATGTGATCAACTCTTCCCCAGTTCAAACTTCAGCTGATGTATTAAATAATATGTGGTCTCAGCCATCTCCCGTCGTGGAAAATGTCACAACTCCTCTGAGTATTATTCGTGGAGAATCCTCATACTTATCTTCGCCTACGCATCTTGTTACGACACCTACTTCATCTTACATTAATAGCAATAACAATAATAATAACACCACTACAGTTAATAATAATAACACTAATACTAATACCAACCACAACAACGGTGTGGTGAACAATAACGGCAACACAAATAACAACACAAATAACAACAGCAGCAACAACATCAGCAGTAAAAGACCTGTCCCATCAATATCATCTTCAACAATAGGGACATCACAAATAACGCCGTCAGGCGTCTCAACTCTATCGGCATTCGGAGATGGTGCAGTGGTCGCAAAAGTGGCAAGTCCCGTTACTGCAAGTGTAGGGCCTGCTGTCAGACGTAGAAACCAAATAATTACTCCCGAAATGGCATACGCCAGTGCAACCAAGCCTTTCAGCTACGCGGAAGGGTATCATTATCTAATCAATTATGTCAAATCAAGGTAACAAACATTAAACATTCTGACCTTAATCTCCGACTAATAATTGTTCATGAATAGAATGGGTAGAGAGGATTTAATGAGAATTAGTAGAGCGCTGGCGCTATTTAGACCGTCTGTTTTAGCTTCCATGATGAATTTGACAGAAGACGATTTGATCTTTACTGAAAAATGTTTACAACGTACTTTACTAGAATATGAAAAGTTGATTAGTTATTCAGGAACACCTACAGTTGTTTGGAGACGAACAGGTGAAATCACGTTGGTTGGAAAAGAGTTCTCCTTACTTACACAATGGTCTCGGGATACTCTGCTGGGTAAAAAGACTTACATATATGAGGTAAGTGTAAAAGGATCATATGAGATTAAGGTGCTTACTTTCAAATATTTTAGCTAATGAGTAACCCATCTGCTGTTGAATACTGGGAGAAATATGCATTGCATGCATTTGACAATACTGATTCTGCAGTATATAGTACGTGTATTTTGATGAGTCCTACAAAAAGAGTTGTGCCATGTACATTCTGCTTTACCATCAAACGTGACATATTTGATCTTCCTAGTGTTATTGTTGGAAATGTAGGTCGATCCCTTTTCCTGCTATGCTTTCATTATACTAACGCTTCTATTCTTTAGTTCCTACCCATATTAAGCTAAAATTCGTTTTTGTTATTATTTGCATACATTTATACATCATTTTATATCCCCCGCTCCTTTCTTAAAAAAAATAATTTTGTAAAACTAGAATAAATTATATGCAGGACCAAATAGTTCTGCCTACACCACAATTGTACTAGTCTGTTAACATTTATGTTTGTTTTGTAACACTAACAAATCAATACTGTGGCACATACAATAAAAAACCATGATGTCAACAAGATAATATAGAATATTTATATTTATAAACAAATAAACAAAGAGAGATAATCACATGGAAAATATACAAATAGTTTTTTTTAAAAAAGGGAAACGCACCTACTATCTACCTCACTGGTAGTAATCGTATTGCTGCGGTGGTTGCTGATACGTATAGTACTCCGACGCAGAGTACCGATTATTATTCGGGTACTTATTTGTCGACGGAGGCATATAATTATAGCTACTTTGGGCATGTTGTTGGTGAGGGTGATATGCAAATGAATATTCTGAGGCAGACATTCTCCTTTGTTCGTCAAGCACACGGGGTCTTCTTCTATCCTGACTGTTGCTACGATTATGAATCTGCTGAGAGGTATATACAGGCTGTCTGGATGATCGTTGCGGGCTGCTATATTTGTTTGTTCCACTATTATTTACGATAGGAGCTGACGTTTGAATTGGTGCAAGAGGCTCCGGATTCCATCGAATGGTTCTCACACTGGGCGGGTTATCATAGTGATTTTTGTTAATCGCCAAATTACCAAATTCGTTAGTAAGACGAGAATACTGCCCAACAGGTAAGCTACGCTGGTTATCATAGTAGGGGTAACTGTTTTCGTACTGTTGCTCACTGTAGTGCTGTTCATGTGGTAACGATCTTTGCAATACTGATTTTTGATACTTTATGTCTGCATGGATGTTCTGACTGGCGTTAATAGTATCATTGGATGTGTGAATACTTGTGTGTTTAGCATCGACAGGTGATGTGTTTGTCGATGGTGATGAAGGAGAAGAATTTGTTTGTTTGTGAGATAGGCTACTGAAAAGTTTTGAAAGTCTGCCATTCTTAGTCGCACCACTGCTTGCAGGGACAACAGGAGATACAGGAGATTCAGGAGAATCAACACCGACATTTAAAGCATTTGCACCTTTATAGTAATTCAAGTTACAAGCTGATTTCTGACGTGTCAAACGAGGAGATGCAATCGTAACATTGGTCGAAGATGCTGATGGAGTGGGTAGTGGCGAAACATCAGGCGTGTGAGCAGGACTATTCCCAGCGCTCATTGGCTTTTGCTTTTTTTGATCAAATTGTATTTGTTTTTGAGATCGTCGGACATCCTTTTCAAGCATAAAATGCAATTTCTGATCATTACTTAATTCTACTTTGTGTTTCTTCTGCTGAGCTTTTTTTGGTATTGGGTCTTCATAGACAGTAGGTGATACAATCGTACTGTTGTTGTTACTGCTATCATTACTGTTCGTATTCTCATAGTTACCGACGTCGTCCTGAACTCCTTTACCAATCGGATCTCTTTTCCAACCTCCGTCATCTGACTTGTCAAGTAAAGTCATTAGTGACATGAGTATAATTAGCTCCAGTTCGCGGGATTTGGTTAGGTCGCATCGAAGCATGTTATAACCAAGTAAAGAAAATATGCCGAAATATTCATCTTTTAGTATACGCGGCAAGTATTGTGCTACACATATATCACCTAAGAAGTTTATAAAGCTTAATAATTCGAAAGAAACTCTATTTAATGTACAAACATACCAGTTTTTCTAACAGCTCTACATTCTAACGAGTTGCTCATCCTACTTTCACGTACCCTAGAAAGAAAAAGAATGTCTTAATATTCATATACTGGTTTTATAGGAAATAAAGAGACAACCTACCATCTGTACTTCTCGCCTTCCCATATAAAACTCCATTCAAAACCAATGCGAGAAGAATCACGCAGTTCTACAGGCGTATCGTTTTTATTGTTTTCATCCAAGTGTAGAATAATTGGCTTTATTCTAGAGGAAGCACTCTTCACTTGTGTTTCAGCCCATACTTCAAAGGTTACTGGGTCGACCAAACTGACAGCGTAAAATTTAGAAAGTCTGTGCCTAATTTTGATAAAACGGAGTTCACCGGTCTTCTTATTTTTAATATCTATAATTGCTCGATTACGTGGATGACTTGATAATACGTAGTGTGTCACAACATCATCAATTGTAAGTGGCATGTTTATTTAATTTGTTTCTGTAATCAATAATAAAATTAAGTAAAAGAAAAAGTGTTAAAGAAATTAAAAAGAAAGGAGAAAAAAGAGAAAAGCAACAATATGTATCGTTTTTATCTCTATTTATAAAATTAAAAAAAGCTTTTGGTTTGTTGTGCTATAGCCTCGTGTAACACTGTGTCACGCCCGCAGTTAATTTTGAAAATAGGAAAAGCCGTATTATTGTTTATACCTCTTGCAAAAGGTATGGATAAAAAGGCTAAACGTTTATTGATGAGCAATGATGAATAAATCTGAGTTACTCCTTTTACAGCTATAAACATTGTCATAACACAGTAAACGGAATGACAAGACATTGGAAGGGCTAAAAATAAATATCACTATGTGAGATGTAACTTGTGATTTAAGCCAGGAGTTGTAAAAGATAAATGCTAAGTCGATGGTCATAAGATATTATAGAATAACCTATATATGAAAACGCTAAGCTTTTTTTCGATAAAAAAAAAAAAAAGAAAAAAAGAAAAAAAGATTACGACACATTGCTTTTCCGTAAACCCTAAACAAAAGAGAAAAAACAAACGTGGCTGATTTAGTAGAAAATCGGAGAAGATAATGTTCAAGGCTCGTGCGTTCATGATTGATCTGTGCTTCTGCTACCAATGATTTTATGTGCATTATGTCATATTATTGAAAAAATGGTTGCTGTGAAATACCTTTTGATCAACATAACCCATTATAGCTTGTTGGCACAATAATTTATGTTGGTTGTAGAATGTGTATATTAATATCAATATAAACAAACGAATGTTACGATGTGAGACCGCTCCATATTTGTTTCAAACGATAAGGTACCTGGAAAACAAGGGATCGTTTCAAAAAAAAAAAAAAAAAAAAAAAAATAGCTCAATCTCGGTTTAGGCCAGACTCTGGAGTGAGAAGAAGCCCATCAACACTCAAAATGTTTGTTACACCATCAAAAAACAAAGAAAGAAGAATGCAGGAACATTGGAAGAGTAGGTTTGTATTAATAAAAATTATGTTAATTTATTGTTGTATTAAAATATATGAATGTGAAAGTATGGGAGGAATTAATTTAAAAAGTAGCGAGGTTCATTGAATACATGGTAGCGATGACCACGCACACCTTGACCGTAGAACATGGATGGGTATCGCAATGCAGGAGTGACTTGTGATTCATGAATGCGATCATAAGACGCCTTCCAAAAGTCTTTAGGATTATCGACCAACTGGAATTTACCGGACTGAATTTCAGTGTCTGTAATACCACCATGACTAATACGAGCATAAGCAACCCGACGCAGTCCACGATAACCAATGTATTCGCACCATCGATCCCAATCCGTTGGGTCAATATCACTGATGTCTCCTTGATCAAACAGCAAATGATAGATCTCTTGTCGTGGTTGCGTGACGACATAGCCAAGGAAAACAAATGGGTTGGGACTGGTGCGCATGATACGTGCCAATTCTGTTGTTTGTTGAATTCTATCCTCGTAGTTCTCGTCTTGCCCGTTATGACTGACAATGAAATCAACGGGTTGACCATATACATCTAAGGTAGCATGGATGGCACAAGCAAGTTCTCCGACAGGAGAAGGCAATAGATGATGCTCCGATTTAATAATAGGGAACTTTGAAAGCATCAAACAACCCCAAGTATGTTTCATACTCGATGGGCCCTAAATTCAATAAAAGTGTTCAATTTATGCATCGTCAACCCATTTACAAAAAACTTACGAAATCAACATAGTAACCTAACTCTTCAGCAATAGATTGAGCCCAATCACGGTTACCCATAATAATTCTCATAGTGTCCGATTCAAGTAAACCTATTCAGCCGCACACGGTCAGTTGCTATTACTTCATTGAATAATTAGATAAACCTTACCAACAACATCCAATTCTAAGTCACGAATAGCATCACGCATACGATGTTCACTTGCCCACATATCATTATCCAAGGCAAAATGAATTGTCCAAATGGCAGCTGTAAAAGATTTCTCGGTAGTTGTGTATGGCACAGGTGTCTTTGCATTTGATACGCGATTGGAAGCAACAAGTGCAGATAAAGCAAATAAACCAGCAACAAAAATACGAGCCATGGCACGTGCGCTTCGCAAAACATGGAACTGAGCCATTTTCTTTTGCACATCCTGCATGGCTTGTCTGTTGGCGTTCAGAACACCCAAACCAGTAAGACACATCAGGGTGAAAAGAATAACATCAGTACGCTCACGTGCATACACTCCTCCAGGGACAAATTCGTAGGCAACTACCCAGACATGAGCCAAACATAAGAGGTTGTAAATCATAAAGGAATATAACATAGTCTTGAAGGTAGGTTGAGTAGAAATACCACGAATCATGGCAGGTGTGATGGAAATAAAATAAGTACCCATGACAAGACCACCATAGAAAGCTGTCCAAGCTGAGTAGATATAAAAGATGGCGCAAGCACCACTGCCGATTAAGTACCAGCCAAAACTGGTTGTGAAGCGACGATAAGGAGCAATCAAAAGACCAAGAGAAAGTGCTGCAATTGTTGCGACGCCCCATGGAACAGGTTCAGGACCATAGTTAGGATATCCATCTACTGTCCAACGCATAATGGTAGAAGAGTCAGTGAACATGGAATGCAAAGCAAATAAAACAGCACCAAAGCCAGAAGAGGCCAGAAGAGAACTTCCAAATTGTTTAGTCTTTTGAATGGAGCTCACGAAATTACCAGTCTCACCAGAGCGACGACTAGTGCTATCACGAATGAGAACCTC
This sequence comes from Mucor saturninus, assembly GCA_016758985.1. Classification (NCBI taxonomy): domain Eukaryota; kingdom Fungi; phylum Mucoromycota; class Mucoromycetes; order Mucorales; family Mucoraceae; genus Mucor; species Mucor saturninus. The sequence goes on from JAEPRD010000128.1 coordinate 58,908, forward strand.
TACCGAAGCAATAACGCCCAAGAAAATACCAATATCGTTTAAGCCACCATTTTCTTTATGCATAATAGGCCAGATTGGGTTTTCTGTGAACCAGGCCATCTTGACAACGTTGGTTAAAATAAGACCGAGAATCCAGATGATGGCGGAACGTTCCAAGTTGCCAGTATGCTGATTAGATTCAATCCATGTGGCTGTCCAAGTACATAAACTGATTCCAATACCAAATGCGGTCATTGATAAACGCCAGATAGGGTCTGCTTTTAAATAAGAAGCAACACCTACTAAAGATATCAGATGAAAGACACCACGGTATCTGGCAAATAAACGTCTCAAAGGCGCAATGCCGAGAATAATGGGTAACAATGTGATAAGAAGAAATGCTTCAAAACCAGAGATTCCCATATACCATAAAGGGAAGTACCAGATTAGTAATGTTAATGATGTAAGCATTGACCAAAATACAAAGGCTAGAAAATATTTAATAAGATGATTGTTTGCATTGGGAAGGGCCGATTGATATTACCTAAATAAGTCTCAGATGCAAAGCCTGCGAACGATGTCAGTGCACGCATTGTGGATGGTGAGATGCTTGACTCGACACTATTAATTTTTACTTCTGTATCAGTATCGGTACCCATATCTTTTTGTCACTCAGAACAAACAAGTCTGTGCAAAGAAGAAGAATAAAAAAAAAAAAAGAGGGCAACGAAATTAAGAAAGAAAGGAAACTTACTTTGAGGTAAACGGCACCGAGCTAATTAAAAATAGGCAATAATTAGGTTCCCGATTTATTTGAGTTACAATAAAATCAAAACTTACGATTGTTGAGTTGAAGAATTACCCGTCTTATCCGCGACAGAGAATTCAAAGTTTTGAAATTCAATTGCACTTACTGCATCAAAAGCAACGTCATAGATGATTAATGACCATTCAAAAAATGCATATGTTGTGTAAGCTGACCAAATAAAAAAACCAGCAAAATTAGACGGCGATTATTAAACGAGCCCCCCCTGGGGGTTAACAGGGACTTACCTCCTGGAATCTTTTGAACCTTGTGTTGTATAAAGAAATAAATCATTGGAGGCAAAGTAGTAAAGAAAGCAGATGTCAATAATTTTCTCCACTTAACAGCAGTCTCGTTTTCCTTTGAGCTTGAATATAACACACCCAATTGCCAAGGTAACGTGCATAACAGATAAAGTACCATTGCAATATCATGAGTTAAATGGTCGTCTGTAGAAGTGATATAGACCCAACCACCACAAGCCACTGTACGAACAATACCCACAGTTAATAAAAACAATCCAAATCCTTTTGATGATGTCTTTGCTGATTTTGTGATGTAAAGGTACCATAAAAATACAAGTGCAAATCTAGGTCCAGAAGTCAAGGCAATCAAAATTTGAAAAAGTGCCCTGGCAGGGTATCTATCACCCGTTGTAGCACTTACACTAGGAAACCATTCCTATCATCCCGTAACAATGATTAGATTACATTTCCCTCTCTTTAATGCAATCCCCTGTCCTGATACTTACATCTGGATATCCAAAGTATTCATTTTGTACGATTTTGTAATAATGTGTATAACAGGCAACCCCAAGTGCAACGAAAAATGCACCTAAGTACAACAAAAGAAAAGAAAAAAAGTGTCAGTGTTTCGCCATTGACCTCCATTCCAAAAATAATAATAATAACAAAACTAGGACTCACTGTAGGCACATATTGTATGCGAGTAAGCAACATACTTTGCACCAATCTATTATAGTTTTATTAAATAAACACGCGACGTTTACTTTCTCACAGTACAAACCTTTGTAACAATTACAGGCTCTGTCTTCCCCGTAAGTAAAGACTTTTCCGTCATTTTTTCTTATTTGGTGACGGTATGAGGATATATGTACAAAAAAGAGAAAAGAAAGAGAAAAATAAGAAAAGAAAAAGAAATAAAGATAAATTGAGAAATGGGGTAACAGTTCCTCTGTCTCCATACCAAAACAAACCGGTGCTTGAAATAGAAAAGAGAGGCAGACATGTCGAACAATGAAATATTTTTTTTTAACCTTAATTTAATTTACCGAAAACTTGATTTTTTAAGAAATCCATGAAATTTGAAGCATACCTACTACCTTGTGAGGTAGATGTGATAGCACCCTTTGTTATTATGTATCTTCTTGGTACTTAATAAAATGAGTTGCAGTGCAATCGCATATGTGTGTGACGTTGAGCATATATCATGTAAAAAAAACACACACACAAACTATTTCTGTAATAAACTAGTGCCTTTTTTCTGTTTTTCATTTTAAATTAAAATTATATTGTGCCTTGGGTAGACTTATTGCAACTGAATTCTCCCAGTATCATTAGCCAGTTTACATTGCATACAATTACCCGCGTAAAAGAAAAAACTTTAGCAATCGGTTAAATATTTCCCTGTATTTCTCAAGTAAAATAGTTTGTACGACACATGTGAAGAGTGGTGTGTGCAACATTTTTGTGCTCCGTCAACATGCACGGCAGATATTTATCCTGACAGTACGTCCATTTCTGTTAGAATTGTCTACAAAAATCATAAAGACAAGAACTTTTTTTTAAAACATTCTATGGAATGTATCAATTGACGTAGCTTCGTGTCGCAAAAGCGAAAAAAGGTCAAAAAGATAATAAAAAGTGCATGCCCGGTTTATCCGGGTTAATAACAAATTTTTTATACATGGAATCGTCATTATGTATTACCGGGTGTTTCACCAAATTTATTTACACCTTCTACAGGGTTCTTTAGCTACTCAAGCATGTTATAACCATATTTCAAATACACTTATCCACTTTACATATTATGTCAAATTGAATTATAAACATCAAGTCGGCCTCGTAACTGAACTATTTTTTATGAGGTAAAATGCATCACTTGGTTTTTTTTTAAAAAAAAAATATTCAAAAAAGGAAACTTGTGTATCCGTGTCAATAGCCTGGACAGATCATTCTGTAACAGACACATGACACAATTAAAAGAAATTATTTGCAAATCGCTCATAGATTCTTAAAGGTAGAGCTTAATTGATTTGATTTATTGATTTAATGCAAAATAAGGCAGATATGACGAGAAAAGATAAAGAAGAAAGAGAGAGGGGGGGGGGGATGGAATATGTCTAAGAGGAGAAAGAAAAGTAATAAAATTTATCCGTACTTCTTTCTAAGTTTATCAAAACTAAGCTTATCTTGTGGCAAAACAGAGGGCGACACCTTTGTAAATGCCATATCAAAATCTTTCTTCGTAACAAAGATATCCTCGGCAGAAGATCTCGCGTTCAAGTCCATAACACCTGTAGAGTAGAACTTTGCTCTTAAAGAGGCAACGGCACTTTCTCTTACAAGAGAGGCAAGATCCGCACCAGAGAAACCTTCACAACGAGCATCGTTAGCGACTTCTTGCAAATCGACATCAGAGCCAAGTGGTGTCTTGCTACTCAACTTTGTCAAGATATCAAATCTTTCTCCAGGAGTAGGAAGTTCGACATATAAAAGCTTATCCAGACGACCAGGACGGAGCATAGCAGGATCAATCATATCAGGGCGATTGGTAGCAGCAATAACATAGACTTGACTACGATTCTCTACACCATCCAATTCAGTCAACAAGGTATTCACAACACGAGCAGAGGCATCACTTTGTTGGTCATCACGACGAGAACATAAGGCATCTAATTCATCAAAGAAAATAACACAAGGCGAGGATGCACGAGCACGGGCAAATACTTGACGTACACCACGTTCACTCTCACCCACATATTTGTTTAAAAGTTCAGGACCCTTCACAGAGATAAAATTGGTATTACTTTCATTGGCAACAGCCTTTGCTAAGAGAGTTTTACCACAACCAGGTGGACCCCAAAGTAATACACCAGCAGGGTTGGTGATACCCACACGCTCAAAGAACTCGGGGTGATTGATAGGCTCGACAACAGCCATACGTAATTCATCACGCACATATTGAAGTGCACCAATATCATCCCAAGACACATCAGGCACAGTAGCAAAACCTTCACGCTTTGATGAAGGTTGAACCTTCTTCAAAGAATGTACAAAATCTTCCTGTGTAATCGCAAGTGATTGTAATTGTGCTTCTGATAAAGGTGCCTTGTGTGATTTGATAAATTCGGAGATATTTCGGATTTGTTCGAGTGGGGTTTGTGCTTCAAATTCTTCAACAGTGGTGGTTTGAATAGGTTGTACCTCTTCCACGGCTTCCACAGCTTCCACAGCAGATTCGACAGGTGTAGTTTCCATCTCATCTCCTTTGTTGATTACTGTCTCTGATACTGTCTCTGTCACGATCTCTGTCTCAGTCTTTGTAGTGGTATCCTCTTCGTCGTCAACGTCCATAGACTCGTTGATCTCAATTTCTTTCACTTCGGTGATAAGATTTTTTTCAGCAGCTTGTGTGGCGGCTGCAATTTCTTGTAAATGTTTAAAAATTCGCTTGACAGCAATTACACCGGCTGTTGTGATCAAGGCTTGAAGATCCGCACCTACGTAACCAGGCGTAGCCTTTGCTAATTCAGCGTAATCGAAATCACCAGAGAGACGAAGCTTAGATGCCAACACTGTAAGAATTCTTGGAGATGCATAACAGGTTAGTAACTCGATTTTTCTTATCACTTTAAAATCTCATTGCCTACTTTTCTCTAGCCTTTTCATCTGGCACACCCATACTAATTTCCCGGTCAAATCTACCAGCACGTCTAAGTGCAGCATCCAGTGAATCAGGTCTGTTAGTGGCACCAATGATCATAACAGGCTTATTATCAGATTTGTCCCATGATAAGTCTTTTTAAAAGAAAAAAAAAATTAATCCCAAAGACATGTCGTTATCAATTTTAGTTTTTGTTGTTACCATCCATGCAAGTCAATAATTGGGCAACAATTCTACGTTCCATCTCTCTTTGAGCAGTTTCTCTTTTAGGCGTAATAGCATCAATTTCATCAATGAATAATAAACAAGGTGCATTATCCTAACTAATTGATCAGTTAACATGTTCACACATTTCCTTTCTTACTGTGCTTACTCTAGCTTCTTCAAAGACTTCACGGATCTTCTTTTCAGATTCACCAGACATACCGGATACGATAGAAGGGGCTGAGATATTGTAAAAGGGAACGCCCAATTCACCAGCAATAGCATGTGCCAAACGGGTTTTACCACAGCCAGGAGGACCATGTAATAAAACACCACGAGGAGGTTGGACACCTGTATGAAGATAGACTTCGGGGTGAGCTAAAGGCATAGCAATCAACTCCATAATTTCCTCGATACAATGGTCGATACCACCCAAGTCAGATAATCTAGCCGTAGGGATGAAAGGTGCCTCTCTACTTTCAGATGTAGCTAATAAAATCTATGAGTAAAAGAAAAGAGCTCGATTCTGTATCTTTCCTTACTTTTAGGGCGCTTTGCTGAAGAAGCCTCTTTGACATTCTTTGATCTCTTTTTTGATTTGGTGGTTTCTGCGACGGGAGTTGTTGCTTCGGGTGCAGGTGTAATTGGGATAAAAGGTACATCTTCCTCGACAGGTGTGGCAACATCTAAAGGAGTAGCTGATCCAGCGGGTGATGCTGTGCCACTTACAGCAGGACTTTTATGCATGTTCCACAAACTGGTGACAGATTTATTCATTGCATTATCCTCTTGTGCTGGCTTTTTATTATTAGAAATGTTAGTGTTAAATAATGATCCAGGCGGTAGATATTCTTTTAACCAGGATTGTGGTGTCTCACTCACCATAGCATACTCTGCTGCAGCCTCTTCATCCTCTGATTCGATGCTTTTTGAAGGTTTTCTTTGAGTGACAAGGTTATACACGTGTAAAAGAAGATAAGCACTTACTTTGCAGGATCTTGAGCTGGAATGGCTTGCAGATCAGAAAGTACTTTTTCAATCACCATTTCCAACTGACGTCTCTTCATACGACGCAAAGACGAATCGACTTTAAGTGAATATTCCTGGATCGCATAGACAGACATGTCTTTATGCCCTTCGGATTTGTAAAGATCAAGACAGTTTAATATTTTGTTTTCGATGGATCGGGACAAACGCATGTAAGGTCCACCAGCTCCATTTCCTTTTGATTTATTCATATTCAAGAAAAAAAAAAAAAAAAAGTTACAGCAAAAGAAAAAAAAAGTTCGAGAAAGATGGTGTGCGGGTATAATAAAACTGTCCGGACCGGACATTTGGCACGAGGCGATGTATGGGGGGAGAATTCATGCTTGGTGGCAAGATTGCACTGTGAGAGAGGGGGGGGGGGAACAAGCAAAATAGGATTGTCGAATAACCAAAGGTGTAAGTCTCCCTCTCTCTTTCTTTATAGGCACGATGGCTAGAGTAAGTTTTTTTGAAACTACACATGATTGAAGATAGCTCCTTTACCAAACGACAAAAAAATGACGACAAAGAAGCCAGTGAATCCACCAATTTTTACGAAATACTTATGAACGTTGATTGCATAATCCATCCATCCATCCATCCGTTTCATATCAGCACATACATCTATATCGACCCCTCGCAACTATTCACAAATTAAATGACGATTTTAGATTGACACTTGGCTTTTTTTTTTATTATTATTGTCTAAAGAGGAAGGAGCTACGTTCAACATGTGGATTCATCAATAGTATTGAATTTAGCATTAACCTTTGATTTTTTATTTTCTTGTTTTCAGTTCCACGAATATCAGGTATGCATAAGTTTAATGTTTTTTTAATTGTGGAACTAGTTTTACTAAAGGTACAGTTAGGTGGTTGGTCGTAAACTCCCTTCCGCCCAGGAGGTTGCTCCTAAGCTTTTCCGTATGCGTATTTTCGCTCCCAACACAGTTGTTGCCAAGTCCCGTTTCTGGTACTTCTTAAAGAAGCTCCGTAAGGTCAAGAAGGCTGCTGGTGAGATTGTTTCCGTTAACCTTGTACGTATACATAAAAGCATTGGAATTGAAGATAGAATACATGCTAAACATAAACGTGTTCATTTAGATTAGCGAGAAGCGTCCCGAGCAAGTCAAGAACTTCGGTGTCTGGATCCGTTACGATTCTCGTTCCGGTACCCACAACATGTACAAGGAATACCGTGCCATGCGTCGTGTTGAAGCCGTTGAGACCTGTTGTAAGTAGATGAAAGAGCTTGTTACTGTGTGTTTGAAATTAATTGTGTTATATATAGACCAAGACATGGCTGCTCGTCACCGTGCTCGTTTCAGATCTGTTCAAATCATCCGTGTCGCTGAAGTCAAGGATGCTGACGTTCGTCGTGCTTACATCAAGCAACTTTTGACCCCCAAGCTCTCTTTCCCCTTGCCCCATCGTCTTGCCAACGTCGAGAAGAAGCATCGTGCTCTCTTCGTCGCCAAGAGACCTACCACTTTCTATTAAGTCTGTGTAAAACTGTCCTTTACTCCCAGTTCAATTTTTTTTTTCTTTTTTTCTCGTATTAAAAACCAAGTAGTTTGAAAGAAAGTTGTGTTCTATTTTAAGCGGGGAATGGATTTTATAAAGTTTTATGCGAAATCACAAATCCCCCTTTCCTTTTTTCTCTCTCTTAATTATTTGTTGTCAATATGGTGGAGTCACAACGATCCCAGTTATTCGAACGATTTTGTGCATCTTTACTTGACCCAGTAACAGCAGCAAAAGGCGTAACGGCAAAGAAGCGTATCTTTGCAAACTACATGCAAGAATGGAGACGAGAATATGGTCCTAATTGTTATGACCCTTTGAGGTTATTAATGCCAGTTGTAATAAAAATATATCAGTGAGAGAAATTACCAGACCTTTGACTTTTGCTTCAATAGTATTGCCATCGAATGTACAATTTGAAGGAAGCAACGCTCGCCAATCTCATTCTTAAAGCTTTGTCAATCGCTCCCAGTTCTCCCGATGGAGAATATCTGAAAAACTATAAGCGTCCTCAGGCTACTGTAAGCAACGGCTTCTTTCACGTTTTCCTTTTATGTACTTACTTTTTTCGAAAAAAAATAAAAAATAAAGCGACCCTCCGGTGTCTTTCATTTAGCTGTTTTTGATGTGGTGTCTCGTAGATCACTTGTGCAGCATTCGTCACAAACTGTCAAAGATGTCAATCGAATGCTGGATGTACTATCAACCAGCGAAGATACATCTGATACACAGGAAGAGAGCGGTAATGCTAAAAACGTCAAGGTATTTAAGGAAATGATGGACCTATATACACCACATCAAATACAATGGATTATTCGAATTATCTTGAAGGGTAACTTGCTATAAATATTCCACAAGAGATATTACTAATGTGATGAATATACAGATCTAAGAATTGGTATGAGCGAGGTATCTATTCTTGGAGTATTGCATCCCAACGCCAAAGATTTATATGACGCGGGTAGATCTTTAATCGAACTTTGTCGATCCATTGAGAATCCACATAGTGAGCTATCTAGCTTTGGTGTAAGTATTATAGTTCAAAAGTTTTGCTTTATTTTCCCAGCTAATCTATACAATAGGGCGTTCGATTGTTTTCGCCTTGTCTCCCTCAATGCGGCTTCAAATGCACTTCGTCCAACGTGGAAGCGAGTATAGCCAAGCTCTCCAAACCTTTTTATGCGGAGCAAAAATTGGATGGTGAGCGTATGTTGATGCATTACGATCCTGAACTTGATAAATTTATGTGGTTTACCAGGTATAGTATTTAATCAAAAAGAGATAAAAATTCTTCTCTGACTTGTTTTATAATAGACGAAAAAATGATAACTCAAGGCGATATGGTAGTTCATCCAAGGATAAGAACAAACTGTCAGGTCATATCGCAGGAGGACTACCCAACAAAAGGTATACGTTGACATGATTCAAAAAAAGTAAAGTCCTATTAAACTAGCGTTATAGTATTATCTTGGATGGCGAAATGATTGCATACGATCCTAGTGTCAATGGGTTCCTGCCATTTGGTACATTGAAGTCAACATCTGTCAACGACGGCGGAGAGGTAGTTGAGTCCGTGGATGTGAATGTTGATATCAACGACCCAACTAAACCTCACCCTTGCTGTAAGTTTTTATTTTTCTTTCTATTTTTTAAAAACAATATCTGACTTGATTGTGTTCAATATATTTTGCTAGATGTGGTGTTTGATATCCTCTATTATAGTGGCAGATCGTTAATCAACAATACGCTCAAAGAACGCCTGGCCCTTTTAGACATTGCAGTGAAGAACCAAAAGCATCATATGAAACTCATCCCTCGTGTAGAATTAAACACACAGGAAGAAATTATGGAAAAATTAGATGAAGCTGTCAAAAATCAGTAAATATCCTTCTTTCTGGAATCCAAAGAGTTCATTGCTAAGACTTTATAATAGGGAGGAAGGCTTGGTGATTAAAGACCCTAGTTCAAAATACATACTCAATTCAAGACTTCCCACATGGATTAAATTTAAGCCGGAATACATTGATGCCATGTCTGAAAATTGTGATCTAATTGTGGTTGGTAAGTTATTATGAAGATTTAGATTTCATCTAAAGGCCAACAAATTTATAGGATCAAAGTATGGAAGTGGAAAATACGGTGGAATCTTAAGACAATTATTATGTGCAGTGAGGGATGATACGATACCCCTAGAGGAACCTCCAAAGTAAGCACTAATATCAAATCTTTTATTTAAAATGACTGATATTTTGTTGTACTAGATTTATATCATTTGCTATGGTTCACTCTGGATTGACAGATGCAGATGTTACCACTTTCAAGTAATAAGTATATAAAAAGCTATTGAAAAGAAAAAAAACTCATACTTTCTCTTCTTTACATAGAAATCTGGCAAAAACCTTGGAAAAATACAATCCAAATAAAATACCAACCTGGCTTGATCATCCATCCAACTCCAATGAAAGACCTGACAAATTGATTCATTATGAAGAGTAAGCTTTCTTTTATATTAAAAAAAAAAAAATCAGACGTGGCTAGTTGCTCAATATTCACCATGTTTTTTAGTGCCATTGTTGTCGAAATCAAAGGAACTGAAATTATCCAATCTCGTAAGTAAGAAACAAGTACTCACTACTCGATCTTAAAGTAACGTTTTCTAGTCCAATTTGGTTTGCAACACACACTCCGTTTTCCTCGAATGGTCAGATTCAGACCTGACAAAGACTGGAAGGATATTATGACGCTTTCTGAATTTAACAAGGCAAAACTTGAAGGACGACGGGGGCAAAAGAGAGGCCCTCAAGAGGAAGTGTAAGTGTTATTTACAATACCCGGGTTTTGTTTGGCAACTAAAAACCTCTCTTAAAAAAAATCAATATAGTGTTGGAAACAAAAAGAAGGGAACTCGCATAGTAGGCTCTTTTAAGCACAATGTAGCGATAGTGTACTTATTTAGAATGCAATGCTTTTAGAAATATAGCATTTTAGGTAGTCAACAAGGTTTCGATACGACAGGAGTGCCAGTAGAAACTTCTTTATTTGAAAACATGACATTTTGTACGTATTATTGTGTGATGACAAAGCTACCCTCTAAAAAAAGCTATTACTATGAAGATGTTATGAACGGTAACAAAAAGTACCACAAGCATGATCTTGAAAGGCTTATTCATATACACGGTGGAAAATTTATCCAAAATAAATTGGGGAATGCAATTGTAATTGGCAGTGATGAAGGTAAAAGAAAAGATAAAACTCCTTTATTTGTATATTTCGACTCATATTTAGATGAGTAGATGAGATTCCATTTCGTCTTCAAGTGTTTAAAAAGGAGAAGCTATGGGACGTTGTTCGAGCCCAATACCTTCTTGATTGTATCCAATTACAAGACATCATTCCTTTAGAGCCTAAATACATGTTTGTCACACTGGATGCAACTCGAAAAGAGTTCTTGAAACACATGGATGAATATGGAGATCATTACACTAAATTCATTGATGAGGATAGTATGAAAGAGGTAATAAAACAAACAAGAATTTCATGACTAAACACTCACAAATAAATAAATGGAAGCTGCTTGAAAAAATGGGTAAAGATGAAAAAGCGTTGAATCGTCGTAAAAGCACACAAGAGATTGTGGATACATACTTTCCTACACCTACAGATGGTATACCATTTATTCACACGGTAGCATACTTTGATTACGATATAGAAAGAGAACCCCCAGTACCACTCACCATGGACTGGGTTAAATGGAAGCGAATTCAGGAAGAGTCTAGATTAGGACAGGACCAGTATGAGTTTGGGTTGGGGCTCGTAACGAAATCGACTTTAAATCGAGATGTAACGCATGTGATTATGAATGCAAAGGATCTTTCCCGCTTTAAAAAGTTGAAAGAAGCCTTTCATAGGCAGGAATTACCTCGTTTTGTTACAGTAGATTGGATTAAGGCATGTATACGTAACAACACTCTTGTAAATGAATTGGGTAAGAAGATGAAAAAAAAACCAATTTTGACTCATGCGCCAATAATTAACATGTGCACTTTAGACTATCAACCTCATATCCCTACTTCTTTGTAAGCATCTCCCGCCCCCCGCACTAATTAATTATTGATCAGCCCTGAACAATAAAAACAGATAGCATGAATTTCGGAAGTTTCAAGGATTTTGATTGGCTGCTATGTTGCATAAAGTTAAAATGCGAGTCATGTCATTCGACGCGTCTTTGTCGTGTTTGCGTGTTTTTTTTTGACATCCAAACTAATAGGCGTGATATCGATTCAACGCACTAGAATTAAGTCGAGAAAACATGTATTTGACAAGACGGCACTCATAAATTTGTAGTGTTACATGAAAAATATGATTTTTTTTTTTTTTTTTTGCTTGTCTGCCATCATTACTGTCTTCCCCCCCTTTTTTTTATAAAAAAAAAAAAGATTTTTGTTTTCAAAAAAAGTTCTCCTTTCACTTACTCAATTAATTTTTTTACAATGGTCCTGAACTCATCATCCTCGTATCTAAATATTGTCATGTATTCAGACGAACATGGAGAGACCATTGTTGAAGGAGACGAAGAAGACGTTGTTTATGAAGATGAGACCATATTCCAAATAGATGATTTAGCCTCTTCCGCATACGATCCGTCTCCCTCTCCAGAAATTAAAGTTCGATATTATGTACCAAACAACAATACTCCTTGTGGGCTTTCTCAAAGTGTGGTTGTCAATGATAATGATTATCTTCGCAGTCGGAAAATGCGATCCTTAGACTCTTATGATCACACTTCTAACAACATGTATAGCCAGTCTGCTCCGTCATCCTATCATCCATACATCCATCGATGTAATTCTGGTTGTTCTTCAGAAAAAGATAGCACAATGATCATTCATACAGAAAAGACCAGCACTTTCCAGTTACAATCAATGCTCTCAGACACCCAAGATGCTTCTTCATCGGTTCCAACAGTTTCTCATTCTCCTTTGGAGACATCCCCAGTCATCACTAATATAGAATATAGCAAATCTACACAACCGTATCCGTTGGCAACCACCAAAACAGACACATTAGGAACCCATGTACAGAATGTGGATGCAGGTTTATCAACACCTCTGTATCGATCTCGGGTGATCGACCACCGTATCCCATCGAGTGTCCATGAAAACTCAACTTCCACTTGGAACAAGTTGGCTACACAACGATACGGAACCAACAGCAATTTTATACATTCGTCTGACTCTATCCGCGATGAGAGTGCTCAATATTGGGAGTATTTACATCGCGGAAATCAAAACTTGGATAGATTGAAAAGCAATCCATTCATTTTTGAAAACATTATTCGTCGGCATTCTCTCATCAAGGTGACAGGGATTAACAAAAATAGAGTAAACTATGCAAAGCTCATTGATCAGTTTTATGATTGCAACATTGTGGTATCTACAAAAAACAGTAGAAAGAAATATAATAGCAAGTGTTTTAAAAAAACAACTAACTTTGTATAGTTTGTAAGGTATTTTAGATCACAAAGACGTGCGTATATTGCTTACAAAGATTATGATAACATGATGCGAGCTGTCAGAAAATATGACAGGACTGGTAAGTCAATACATGTTTATGAGACCTTCCTTTATTAACCCACCCCCAGCTATCGATGGATATACTATTTATTGCAGACCTAGTAGTGCAAGTATCTCTTTTTATAAATGATGACTCGGTCATATTGACGTATAACACTTATTTTTTTTTAGAAGGAAGAAATAGAAAGAGAAGATGACATGTATAGTAAATCAGTTAAACCACTCTCCAAACAACTTCAAAAACGAATTGCATCGAAAAACGACCTCTGTTATCCCGAACGTCATGGCATTGTGCGAACCCGTAAAGACTATCGAGAAGCCCAAGATTTACCCGCGTACGATCTAACTCAAAGCTACAGAAGTAAAGAAAACAGCAGTGTGCTTGCAAGATATCACCCGAAAGCTGTTGCCACTGGCCGGCATTTTATACAAGTAGGCCTAAGTAAGCAGCATATCTATTTTCTGGACAAAATATTTTCTCGAGTGGGTCATGTTCCTATTTATTACATTATCATGCAACCTGCGAGACCGGAAGATATTGTATTATCTCAGCAAATTCAGTATTGGCCAATCCACCAAAGCAAGGCAGTCACCCTTAACTTTTTATTTACCGTAAGTTTTCTGTATTATTATTTGTGTCGATTTACTAAAGATGATTACGTGTTATATCAGAACGCAATCGAGGTCAACTTTATATTTAATATCCCAAAAGTTAAAAGAGTTTTCGGCCACGCAATCATGAAAAGCGAATTTATGGATATAAGTTCAACGAGAGCAAATGATTTATTAGGAACACCATTTTATAAGGATGATGACTTGGTAGGAAGGGCAGAAATTATTAACAGACAAAATTGGAAAAATCTATGTAGGCTGGAATGGAGAAACATGTAACGTCAAACTATTCTTATTAAAAAAAACATTTGACTTACTGATACATTTGGGTTATAGTGGGGTAAGAACTGCAAGGTATGCAGGTCAGCTTGTTAATCCTTGGTTCTATAAATATCCTGTCGACAGATCAGGCGATTGTTGTATTATTGAACCTGCCGTGGGTAAACGACTCGTGGATGCTCTTTATGATAATGTTTAAAAATATAACAATAAATTTTCATTGTTTCATCATAAAAAACTAATCCAGGGACACAACAAAGTCGCCTCCATCCCTTAAATGTAGTTGACACTTGGTAGATTACAATGAAATTAAAAAAAATTGCATGCATCATCAAGAAACAACAACAACCAGAAAAGCAACCATTTACAATCATATCATGTTTAGTCAGTAGATCAACAAAAGTAAGGATGTATATCAGTACAAATGTCATCAGTCTATACCAAGTAAGTGTGGAATATATAGTAATTGACAAAAAAAGTATATTGTATCACAACGAGTGAAGCGAGAAAAAAAAAAAGAGGGATGAGATTTGTTTTTGTATTTATTTTTTTAAATTTTTCTTTATCACTCCTCTTTTCTCTTACTCTTTCTTCTTCTAAAAAGCGATGGAAATTACCTACAACAAGTCTGGTAAGTGTCCTATAATTATAGTAAAAAAACAAAGATGTAACACTTTGATAGGCAATTCAAAGCCTGGAAACTCTAGTCTTTTTAAAGGGATTGATCTTATCAACCAAAGGGATTACAAAAGCGCTCTTCAATATCTGGAGCAAGCGTCAAAACGAGATAACGAATGCGCTCAACTATTAACAGCCTCCATTTATTATATGGGGTTTGATGTCGACAGAAACGTCAAGAAAGCCATGCTCCTTTTCAAGAGAGTAGCGACAGTCTGGAAGAATCGGGTAGGGCAATATTACGTGGGTATGATGTATCGAGACGGAGATGATGGAATACGACAGTGCACAGAATCAGCAATTCATTGGCTAACATTGTCAGCAAATGGAGGATGGAACGATGCACAAGTCAACCTGGGATTAATCTATCATCGCGGGGTGTATGCTAAAAAGGATCACACAAAGGCGCTTTACTGGTATAAACGGTCACTTCAGTCAAAGGCAAGCCAAGATTTGTACCTGTTTGGGAACAAGGAATTTAAGATTGTGAATGACAGCAAGCAAGTGTTCTTGTATCGACTTTCGGAAGCGATAAATAAGAAGAATGGAAGTCCTTCACCGTTACATACTGCTAAATCATACGATAAACGATTCCTTACAAAGCAAAACTTTTACAAGACGCATTTCTGGTATAGCATGTGTGAAGAGCAACAAAACCACGTGTTGGTCAGATCATTGGTTGGAGAACTTTACCTGTTTGGTCAGGGGAGGTTGAAAAAGGATTATGTCAAGGCAGAAATTTGGCTTGAAAAGGCTGCCAAAAGTGGTAATGCCAATGCGCAGTTTTTTATGGGTTATCTTTACCAATGCAAACAAAATTTGAATGGCGCCTTTTTGTGGTACAGTCGAGCTAGTAAGAACGGAAAGGTTGAAGCGATTTTCAAGATGGCCGAGTTTTACTATTGTGGTATGGGAGTGGAAAAAGACTATATCAAGGCAAAAGGATACTGTGAGACTATTTTAGAATGTGCAGATCATGGACGATCATACAATATGCTGGGAGATATTCATGCAAGCGGTGTAGAGGGTGTGGTACAACGTGATTATAAAAAGGCAATGAGGTACTACATGGAAGCGGTGAAAGTGGGGTGCGGTGATGGTTCAGCGGGTATCGGCTTGATTTATGAGTGTGGTTATGGTGTCAAGAAGAACAATAAGCGCGCATACCAATGGTATTTAAAGGCCGCCACGGAAAATAGTGGCCGTGGACAACTGTTGCTAGGTCGAATGTACATGAAGGGACTGGTTGTTGAAAAGAATTATGACCTTGCAATCCAATATCTACAAAAATCACTTGCCAATGGTCTCTTGGAAGCAGAAGGATACATTCAACAAGCCATCAGTTTTCGAACGAAATGTTATTGAGCAGAATAGCAACAACAACAACAACAACAAAAAATTTATTAAAAAAGTGTAACACAGCATTCATTTTTTTTTTGTAATTGGCACCGCTTTTTTTAGTGAGGGAGTGGATAATCCCTATAAATAAGGTTTAAATTTCGCATTTTCTTTATCCGCACAAAATCAACTTACGCTTCTCATCGCTTGCATATCAGAATGTATATCTTCATCTTTTAATCTAAATATAAGCGCTGGCCGTAATAATAATAAAAAAAAAAGGAAAGGTTGTTAAGGACATTTTTAAAGGTAAAATATGAACGAGAGTTAGAAGATAAAAACAAAAAAGGATATCATTCATTTGCTTTCGCTTGCTTGCTTTGTTGTCTGCATTCTCAGGACCTCGTTTACGTAGATTACGTTTGTGTAATCTAGATTGGGATTCCAAAACTACGTCTTCATAAAAAGAGTGGGATTAATGACAATGCAGAGTTGAGTGGTAAGAATAAGAAATACCGTATGCTAAGTCACAATTGTCTTTGTCCTCTTTTAATTTACGTCTTTTCTCTTCCAAAATTGTAAATAACTTTTCTCTTATTTCTTGTGTTTCAGCCTAAGAAGGAATGCTTAGTCAGAGTAAATATACAAAACAAAAAACAAAAAAAGATAATTACGGTGTATTCTTCTTGAGCTTGGTATATTTCTAGTTGAAATTGTTTATCTGTCACTTGTTTCTGGTATTCTTTAAATAATCGACCGTCGTCAATCATTTTCTGTCGTGAGCCTTCTAAATTCCTTAACCCCTCTACGTATTGATAATGCGTGTCTACAAAATAAATAATGACGAGTTGGGACATGATAGCTGGATTTTTTCACTCTTATATTACCTCCATGTGCTTCCTTCAATTCTGTATTTATCAGAACCAAATTCTCTGTGTATAATCTATCAAGGGGTACACGCTTTCCCATCAGTTGGGTGTGTTTATTTTCTACTGTTTATTTTCTTTTTTCTTTACCCTTCTCGCTTATCCAAAAAATCCGAGTTCAACTTTTCCATTTTACTAGTCATTTCCTTTCGTCTCTTTATTCTTTTGCCATCGCTTGAATCAGCATATAAACCATCTGAATGAGCCAGTGTTGAATTCTCAAACCAGCTACTTTCAGCAGGTTCGTCTAAAGGCACTGGTGGTTTTGTAGGTGGCATTATTAGACTGGCTTCCTCTCTTTTAACAATGGGCGAGGAATAAACTATAGGTCTTGTAAAGGAAGTTGTATTCTCCTTGTATGTGTAATTAGCTTCCAGATGACGGCCAAAGGCTGAATTAAGTCTGGCAGGTTGTCCATGATGATAAGAGGTATAATGTTCTCCTTCCGTGCTTTCTTCCTCTTGTCTGTTGTTATTCCCACCACCGGTGTAATAAAAGTTATTGTGATGTTGTTGGAGACCAGGCAAGTGGTTATTCGTATTGCTTTGACTACTGACAGGTGCTGTAGTAGCCGTTGTTGTTGTTGTCGAAGAACCAAACATGTATGGTTTATTTGTTTCCAACATTTATTATTTTATTATTATTGCACAAGAAAGAGGAAAAAAAAAAGCCCATAAAAAAAAAAAAAAAAGAGAGCCCAAATAGCTTTAAATAAGCCACTAAAATTTTGGAGAAGGGGATGAAATTTATTTTACAGGTCTATATGGTGTTCATGTATTTGGAGAAAGAAAGGATTAGTATGGATGTTTGGAAAGACAGCTTGAGATTCTTACGTTGCATCGATCTGCTTAATGTTGGGTAAAGAAAGCTTTATCTTGTTACGATAAGTAGCTCTGTTCTTGAGATGCATAGGATTACCCTCCAAATAAACTGTTTCTAAAGTCTTGATAGTTCCCAATTCCTTTTCAATTTGATCATAACAATCGTTATCAAACTGGTTATTGTTTGCCCAAAATTCTTCCAATTTAGGTAAATGTGACAAGTTCTCGATACGGGTGATCAAATTATTGGCAATATCAATCGTGTTCAGCTTGAGATTATGTTCGAATCCTTCAATCTTTTCAATCGCATTGTGACTCATATAAATCTCTTCCAAGTTATGCAATTCCTCCAATCCTTCAATCTTTGTCAATCGATTACTTTGAATACTAAGCGATTTTAAATTCTTGAGTCCTCCGAGGTTCTAATATTACCCGCAGCAGATTAGATATACTCATTTGAACACAAAAAGAGTCACCTACCTCCAATTTGGTAATCTTGTTCTTACCAAGCCATAACTGCGTTAAATTTACCAGGCTATCCAAATTCTCAATCACACGGATACGGTTCGCTCCTAATTCAAGATTCGTAATATTGACAAGTGTATCTAAGTTTTCAATCTTGGAAATCTTGTTGCTGACAAAATAAAGGTTTTCAAGGTGTGTAAGTTGATCGATATTTTTGATATGTTTAATCTTGTTGAAAGAGAGATCAAGTGACCTACAAAAAAAAAAAAAAAGATGTTAATTTTTTATCATGTTGAAATTTCCCTGTGGAAATAGCACTAACTCCAAATTGACTAGATTGTTTAATCCACGCATATGTGAAATTTTGTTGTCGTAAAAATCAAGCTCTTTCAAGGTGGGGGCTAAACCATCAAGGCCTTCAATATCAATAATAAAGTTTTGACGGAAGCAAAGACTCTAAATACACATGTTAAAAACTACTACATTTCATCTGCTTGTCTGACTTCATCTTCACCTGCACTTGCTTGAATCGTTCTAGCCCGAGATTAGGAATATTACTGACACGCATGTGAATAACATCAATTTCCTATAACAGGTGCATGTGTGTTAATAGCTACTGCGCAAGTCTAGTTTTAGCTAATTACCTCCGAGTCAATGGGATAGTCATCTAAGAGACCTATGTATACACGTTTAATAAAAAAAAAGGGCTACCGTCATTTAGACTTCACGTTTATACCTTCTTCGTTACTCTCCTCGACATTTTCTTCTACATCCGACTCTTCTCCGTCACTTTGAGGTTGCATGGAAACAACAACTTCTTTACGAGGCTTATCCTCATTAACTTCGTTAATAATAGCCATTTATTTAATTTGATAAGAAAAGGAAAAAGAAAAACGAGCAATTTTTTTTTTTTTTTTTTTGAGTACTTTAATTATTTGAGTCGTTGTGACGCGCAACACATTACTATAATGCATTTTAAATGTATTCTTTAAAGATCTTTTCAGCAACTAGCCAGTCCTCTGTTGGAATACGTTTAATTTTAACTTTAAAGTGGTGCTCAAGGTACTTGACATCATCTTATGTCTTTTGATCGTGAACGAATACGATGCTAAGACCAGTGCGACCAAATCTTCCTGTTCTTCCAATACGATGAAGGTAGACTTCGGCATCTGGGTGTCCTTGCTTGTCCAAAGGCATATCATAATTAACAACAAGACTGACCATACTAATATCAATACCACGAGAGACCAGATTAGTAGAAATTAATACTTTAAATTTCATGCAGCGAAAATCATGAATGATGGTATCACGCTCAACAGACGTCATGCTACCATGAATACAGCCCACAGAGTGTCCCAAATTCTTCATACGCAATGTAATCTCATCCGCTGTGTCTCGACGCTTACAAAAGATCATAGTTTGACTGAGTGTAAGGAAATCATAAAGACTGGTAAGTACGCTGTATTTGTGATCTTCATCATGACAGTCCATATAGAATTGCTTAATGGCAGATACACTAAGCTCTTCTACTCGGAGAGTGATTTCGTTAGGATCAGGTGCAAAGCGATGAGCAAATTGATAAACATGATCTGGAAATGTAGCAGAAAATAACAGGATCTGAGGATCACCACCAATTAAGCTACACACACACACACACACACACAGGATGGAGTTAACTATTTGTATGTTTACTAAATTAAATAAACTTACTTTTTAATACGGATGCTTTGATCACCTAAGCCATCTTGATCAAGCATATTGTCTGCTTCATCCAAAATAAATAGCTTGATATGCGTAGTATCAATGACCTTTTTTCTTCTTAAAGTGTCTAGAATAATACCAGGTGTACCGACAACGATATGATCTGTTAAGAGCTTATGAGGAGAATGGTTATTCGGGTCATTTTTGTTCTTGAACGCGTCCTTCACGAGTAAAGTCGACGTATGGTTCGTGAATTGCGAGATTTCAGAAATTACATATTGAATTTGACGTGATAATTCCCGAGAAGGAGAGATACAAATAACTTGTGTATGATTCAAATTGGGATCGATACGCAATAAGGAAGCGATAGCAAATGCTGCAGTTTTGCCTGTACCACTCTGAGATTGAGCAATCAAATTTCGGAATCTAAATCACATGCGTTGAATTTTTTAGTTGTTGTTTTTCTCCATTTTTTACTTACGGCTCTGCTAGAATTAATGGAATAGCTTGGCTTTGGATATTGGAGGGTTTAATAAAGCGCATGGAATAGAGTGATTTCAAGATATCGGGGTGCCTAGTAGAATGATCATTTAATTAATTCTCAAATTATTACTTTGTGACGCTTTGACTTACATTCCCTTTATTTGGTCAAAGGCATGAACGACTGGCGCTTCTTGGTTGTCTGCACCGAAAAGTTTAACATGGAAAGATCTCTCATATATCGGTGCCTCTACAAGATATATATCAGAATTTTATTTACTTATCAGTTAAATCAATCAAAACCTTTCTCTTCCTCTGTAAATTTATGAGAAGGTTTTTAGTAAAGTTTCAGTTGCTCGTATAACAATCTTACTTACTATAATTCACCTTAGAGAGAACAACAGGAACAACAGTAGGATTAAGAGCCTCAGAAGAAGATGGTCCAGGACCAGATGCTTAAAAGTTGAAATTGTCAAAAACCAAAGATAAAAAAGTCGTTTTAGATCACGTACCAGAAAAAGAATTTCCAACCTCCATTTCGAATTGGCGCATTTTTTCTGTATCTACATTTTTAATAAGTTTTCGTGTTATTCTATTTACATTGTATTATGTAGGTTCCTATACCAAATGTGCTTTGGAAAGATTGTCTCTGATCGAAGACACCTTGATGTGGATTCATACTACTTTGAATACCTATTAATTTTTTTGTTTAGAAAGAAAGGATGGATTAATCATTCAAACGTATTACGAAAAGAGAAGAAAAGTAAAAACAGACGCACTTGTCGATGGATTCGGATCAGACTTCTCTGCCATTTCTGAGTCATTTACCAAGTCATATAACCTAATATGATAAGTGCTTAAGGGAGGCTTTGTTTCCTCTAGAAAAAGAAGGAAAGATGAATGCTTGGATTCATGTGAGTTTATGTCACTTACGTTCAGGAGCCGTCCCCCATCCCATATTATTTTGTCCATTAACTATAGCATCACAAGTGAGTATTATATCAAGCTGGATTAAGTGCCAACATACACTGCATCTTTTTTAATGAAGAAAGGAAAGAGAGATACAAAAAAAAAAAAAAAAAAAAGGGAGACTAGATTTTGATCTAATTGACAACAACGCGGTGGTTGTGACACGCGGCATTTTTTTCACACAACTACTCGATAAACATCGCGTAATCAAATCTTCCCTAATACATAATGGGCTCTTCCATCATACAATACTAATTCTGGATAAAATGTATAACAACCGTGTCAAAAAAGGGGATTATAATCAAAATACATGGCCTTAGGCTTTGTTTCCCGACTGTTGAAATAAACATTTTATACTAAACAGTAATAACAGCTATTACTACTTACATGCAGGAAGCATCTAGAACTTGGTGTTATGTTTCAGCATCTATAATTGGTAACTGACTTTTATAAATGTGGCGTAATGAGGATTTCTGCATAAAATTAAATAGTTCTACTTATGATCAGACCTGCATGCATATGCTAATTAGTGTTTAATCTGATAATTGAATATATGAGGCATAGTTGCATTTAGTATGATAAATTTATATTGTAGTTTAATCAACGTTTGTGTAGGTTATGACTTCTTAAGTCTATGTCATTGGGTTTGAAATGCAAATAAGCCCATAAACGTTACTGCTTTAAATATTAAGCATATGTTTATTTATCGGGATATCTCTTTTTTTTTTTAAAAAAAAAAGCGACTTTGATACAATAGTTCGTACCAAAACTGATGTTTTGTGAACATTAGCGAACAAGTTTTGTTTAGACATTTTAAAAACAAATTACGTGTACCTTACACTAATCATGCGGATAATTGAACTATCATAATTTTTTTACGTATCGCAAGACCTATATATTAAGATGTATATGCTTGAAGAAGCAATAATTCTGTTTCTTTACCATGCTATTTTCTCTTGAGTTGCTACGTTTGGGTGCATATATGTACATATGCTGTGTATTTTTATCAGCAGCAGGCTGCTCATAGTGCTGCTACTTGTTTTGTGTGGCATCTTAACGAGTTTAGCTTCTCCTTAAGTGATGATAATTTTTCTCACATCTAGTTAAATAGGAGTCCTCGTATTCTTCTAATGTGAGAACACCCTTTTTATGGAAAAGAGACATTTAAACTTTAATATTAACCTTAAAGTTCTTCACCAGGGGAGCGAAAAAAACACAATTTGGAAACCCCGAGAAAAACTACGGGGAAAACTACCAGGTTTAATTCCAAATGAAGTAAAAACGTAACTAAACAAACATGCAGTATACATGTTGCGTTTGTGATTTTGAATACAGTGAGAACGGTAAATTTTGTCACTTTCAGAAAATTGAACGTCTGCAATCAAAAAATAAATGTCACTTTCCCAAAAAATTAATGGCATTAAGCCAAATATACTTGTCCTTTTGGAGTAAAAGAAATGTCGCAATAAGTTAAATCAAATTGACCTAGATGATGTTTCTTTTTTCGTTTAGGTTCTAAACATTTTTTTTGTTTGTTGATAAAGTAGCAGGTTTAGGAGGGAGTCTAAGATGTCGGCTGCGCTAG
Organism: Mucor saturninus; assembly: GCA_016758985.1. Lineage (NCBI taxonomy): Eukaryota > Fungi > Mucoromycota > Mucoromycetes > Mucorales > Mucoraceae > Mucor > Mucor saturninus. The sequence continues at coordinate 81,778 of JAEPRD010000128.1, forward strand.
GGTATAAAGGAAGGTCAAGTTGGGCATAAAGTTTTTGACATTGTAAGAAGTGAGCTATAGTAGTTTGGTCTGATGTTTGAAACTAGCTTCCCCAGTATTTCGAACTATTGCTATTAGCCCACACCTGGGATACCGGACTAAGTCTTGTCTGAGAACTTGAAAAAACACTTCCATTTTGAAGACAGCATCTTGAAAATAAATTGATCGTTTCCTTAAATTCAAATAAAAGTAGACAACCCGAATATCACTTTGAGTCAACAATACTAATAAAAGATGAAGACAAATGGTGCTGATCAAGACCAAATAGCATCGTACTGACCAAAGACAAAGCAAGTAATGTAATTAGATATAAAAATGAAATAATTTTATTAGAATAGAAGTAGACAATGCTGATTAGAATTGTAAAGAGCATTATCTGCTTAGCATTTATTCAAGAAGCACAAACTAGCACCTGTCCAAGAGACAGGCCCAAAGAAACGAGGCAAACTTGTAAGAGCCTGAAAAAAAATAAGATAAATTAATGTGGCCTTTAACTTTTGTGTTCAACGTCGCTTGATGCAAGGACTCAAAATTTTGTTTACTCAATTACGCTATCTTGAAAAAAAAGCCTATGGTTCCCTTAAGACATTCTTCAGCCAGTCTGTAAGCAATGTAAGATCAGGTATAAGGGCACTGTAAGCCTCTGAATTTTTCTCGAACGAAAGCAACCTTTCGAAAAGCTAAATAATCACATTCATGAGTAATGTTATCTAAAATGGCAGTTCAATTAGGCAATGTAATTTGAACGTTAAATATGATTCCTTACTTGGGAAACACGTCTATCGAAATTTCGTCTACCAGAATTAGTAAGGCATATGAAATCAAAAGATTGAAATTCTGTTTGTGGTAAAACTGATTAAACGCCTGATTTGATCCAAGAGCTTGAAAGTCGCCAAGAAGACGCCTTGCACTAATTACGCTACTAATACAGCATTTACGTCTGATTGCAATTATGCCTACAAGCTATATTTTCACTAAGGGCGCAACCGAGGGTATGCTACCAGCAACAGCCGAAGGTCTAGTTGTTAAATTCCTATACAGTCACTGGATAACTTCGCCTATTTGTAGTCAACAAAATCGATGCGATTTCAAATTCACTATTTGCTTGAATCCAGAGAAAGTTGCCTGACTAGCGTAACAGAGCAATATTTAATTTCAAGAACTAGATATAGTCACTTGTCAGCTTTTTTATTTTAATATAAAAGTACATTAAGGGTACATTCATCCATACCGTCTTCCCAGTTTATTTAAGTTGCTTTTAGTAAAATGAAAGAATTTCCCTTGTTTCGTCACAGTTTTAAAAAAAAAATGACGTCAGTTTTTTTTTTCTATGTATCTCTTGTCTGATAAGTATTTTTTTTGTTTTTATAATCTTGTGTCTGTGATTATTTTGGGATAGATAACGTTGTTCATAAATAACTATTTCGGTGATCATTCAAGAAGAAACATATTTCCGATTTAGCTTGGTGCAAGCGCTGAAACAATGAGTGATTCTGACGCGTTAATAGTCAATTATTTAAAGCATAGCTTCAAACCAACATTCAATGGATTTGCCACAAGACATTTAAAAAGTATTTAAAAGGCATCAGTCCTTTTGAACGATGTTAACTCAGCTTCCCAACTTCAACGTTATTGGATAAATATATATAACAAAAATGCCCAAATCGAGAGACCAAGAACAAAACTCTTCAAAATGTATTCATTGTTTGAAGTATATGCTGTATATTTTACTAATTTTTTGAATTTTTAGGCCCAAGAAAGCATCACAAAACTTTATTCTGATTCATAAAATGACAAAGCTGCAAGTAAGTAAACGTTATAAGTTGTGATCGATGTTTGCTAATGCAAATACTTGTCTAGAGGGAGTTGAATCTCAAGTTTGAAATAGGCAAACTGAGCGTTAGAAATGAAATATTAGATACGGTGATAGAAGCAGACGATGAAGAAATAGATGATGAATCCATTATTGATAACAATGATGTACAGGAGAATGAGACTGCTCAAGTTGGACAGGTTGAAGTGGAACAAAATATACAAAATGTTGAAGAACAAAATGTACAGGATGAACCGAATAGCCAAGCTGGAAGTGATCAAGATGACATTAATACTAGTTTGAGTTGTTTATTCAAGCGAAAATCAATGTGTAGTGATGATGAATTGTTCAAAAAATTACTAGACTCATCTTGTATCAATTTGGTTAACGATGAGAGCAAAGAAAATTTTGCTCAACTTTTACCCACAGATATTTACGAAGATCTTCTTGCCAAATGCCAAAAAGAAAAACAAGAATTTGAAAGTAGTCTACCTCATAAACTTAAAAAGATGATAAACGACATATTTGATGACTTGAGTGTATTTATTTTCGAGTGAGTTTTACAACACTGTTATATATGCGTAGTGACAAAGAGCTAAAACATTTTAAATTTCAATAGCAATACCATGGACAGAATATTGGACTTCATTGATACAAGAAAAGCAGAAGAAAGCAATAAAAGTTGTGAAGCGTATAAGCTATTATCAACGATTGATGCCATGTAATATTTTTCATATATTGTTTATTCATTGTATACAGTATCTAACATTATCTTTAGTCTCAAAAACATGAAACATTACAAAAGAGAAGCGAAACTCTCTGAATCATTTTATTTGCATGCATTTCTTAGTGCTTTACGGCCTCTTTTGGATGATACGCGCGTGATTCTGAAAGAAGGTGAACCGGTGTCTACAGCAACACAAAGAATGCAACTAATTAACGAAGTCGATATTACTTATGGAAGAAGAGTTGATATCCTTGTTGCAACCGATCTTGACACTGATATTGATGATGTAGAAATATGCTCTATCGAATTCAAAAAGCCAAATGCCACTACAGCTACATTACTACAACAACAAAATAAAAATATCAGGATCAACGGCTGTATTTTGAATGACATCCATCTTTTCACTCGAAACACTGATCACCAGCTTTTTTACTTAGATTTCGCTGGCAAATCTGCTTATATAGTTCAATTGTTCAGATATGAAAACTACTTTGTAGGACACAAGGTTGGGAATTTCAGCTTGATAAGCTCTTTGGTAGAGTTACATCAACTTCGAAGAAGTGTTTTAAATCTTTATGCCTGGAGAGAGTTCGCAGTGGAACTTAGCAACAAAATCACATTGTCTCATATTGAGCAATCTTATAAGTATGATCTTGTGGAAGTCAGTGATTATGCTTCAAATAATTTCGTCCGATCACCAAAAAGAAATGTAACCCCAGTCAAAATATTCTTATCACCTAGCAATCAGTCAAAAAGAACAAAAGTATATGACTGATCAATCATAGGGAATTTATATAAATATATACATAGTTTTTTTTTTCATATAGCAAATAAAGAATCATTTTTAGTAATCTATCATTATACTTCGAGAGAAGATATATTGGTTGTTGATCCAGAATAAAAGAAATAAAGAACAAAAGAAAAAGTATGTAGAAAGACAGAGCGAAAATGAAACGTCATTTTATGGCCAAACTACTATAGCTCACTTCTTACAATGTCAAAAACTTTATGCCCAACTTGACCTTCCTTTATACCCTAGCGCAGCCGACATCTTAGACTCCCTCCTAAACCTGCTACTTTATCAACAAACAAAAAAAATGTTTAGAACCTAAACGAAAAAAGAAACATCATCTAGGTCAATTTGATTTAACTTATTGCGACATTTCTTTTACTCCAAAAGGACAAGTATATTTGGCTTAATGCCATTAACTTTTTGGGAAAGTGACATTTATTTTTTGATTGCAGACGTTCAATTTTCTGAAAGTGACAAAATTTACCGTTCTCACTGTAGTTTCCAAGACATATTTCACCTTGGGAATTACCAGGTTTAATTTAAAAAGGATAAGGTTAGAATATCATTTCCGGATTTGATTTTACTAAAGTCATTAACTGCAAACAGCGTAAATTTATAGCGAAGCCATTATAGTAAAAATATGTATGCTTGCATGTTTCTTTAGTCACGTTTTTACTTCATTTGGAATTAAACATCGTAATTTTCCCGTAGTTTTTCTCGGGGTTTCCAAATTGTGTTTTTTCGCTCCCCTGGTAAAGACCTTATACAAAAATATATGACGATATGTGAAAGCCATCTGATTGGACATGAAACCCATCCATTAAGTTTATTGTTAGTCTTACATCAGTAGTCTATGACGCATTAGGAATAAGCTTTACTGCTTATAAATTAATGATTAGATCACTTCGAGATAAAAATTGATAGATAATAAATAGGATGAAAAAAAAAAAAAAAAAAAAAAAAAAAAAAAAAGAACAGATGTCAGTTCGCTGAGAATTCAATGTATGAACAGTGGGTAAATCAGGAATGTATAAAAAAAACGATTTATAATAAAAAAAATTTTACATTAAAGCCATAGAATAAATAATTGTATCTGTAGATATAATCCTCGATTAAGAAATAGTATATGTCTATCAATTTGTATTGTACAAGAAGCTTATCTTTATTTTTACCAACCCCCGCCCCTCGTTTACCTGTCGGAACAGCTAATTGTAAGGAACGTGCTTGTACAAGACTTTAGAAAAAAAAAAGTGGCAAAACTTTATAGACTTTTCCGCCATAATACTTCACTTGATACTATCGACAGCCATTCCTAGACTTAAGAAGGGCTTAATAAAAGTACAACAGCCAGACATTTATATCACATACTATGAAAGACATTTAAAAATCAGAATGCGTCTCCTTTAAAAAGAACTACTATGACTCTCTGAAAATAAAACAATGACAGAACGGTAAAAAAGGTATGTGTAAAATATCATGCCACCTTTTGATGCACAGATGTACAATTGATCAACTTCATAATCTATGATACATAATATAATTATATCGCATAAAAAAACAGTGTTTTAATAATTACCATGCAAGTCTGATAACAATTTTGAGAAAAAAAAGATGTAATAGGGAAGATAAATGAGAAATGAAAGAAAAACAAAAGAAAAACAAAAGAAAAACAAAAGAAAATAGCATAAAGCCTTTTTAATCAGAAAAAAGGAACATTCAATTGACGCTCTTCTATTCTTAACTGTGAACCTTTTTTTTTCTTTTTTCTTTTTTTTTAATAAAGTTGGCGCCAGAACTACTCTCCTTGTTATTAAAGAGTGCATTTACGATTGAAATTCTTTACTAATTATGATATGTTGATATCATATAAAAAAACCTGTTTTACCTTTAGATCACCTAGTAGTGGCGCTTAAAACGTGAAAGTAAGGTTTTTGCCTCGAGCAATGTCCTAAAAGTTTTGTTTGTTTTACCTCAAGTTTTCCACAGCTGAAAATTGTTGTAACAACAATCATCCCTTTTCCCTTCTTCAATAAAATAAACAACACTAGCTATTTTTGACAAGGAAGAAATCGTATAGAGAAAACAGAAAATTCTTTTCAGACACAAAACCTTTTTTAATGCTCTGAGAGCTAAACATCTTTTTAAGTGTAACTGCTAGAATGCTTTTATTGTTCTAGCCTAGCTTCCTGTGTACCTTAGGAGGAACATTGATTAGATTTTATTCATACTACGGTCTCCAAAAAATATATTTATATTGAATTTGAAAAATTTGTTCACTACAACGTGATACCCATTGAACAAGTAATAAACATCATACACCATAGCTCCTTTTTGCGTAAGACATCATTATCTTCATTTTTTGATAGCATAAACTGTGTATCCGGCTTCTCTTTTTTTCATTAAAAAAATAGGTACAAATTTTCTAAAAATCCTGCACCAGTTCCATACAAATAGACACTGTTTTTTGCACGGCGGGGCTTCGTGCCATACTGAGGCCTACGCACGGTTGTTGAAACAGACCAATCATATTGCGGGTTTGAGTACTGGCATTTCCAAAGTTCAGACTTAAACCTAATTGAGCATCTCTGGTGGGCCTTAAGGCGTTGGATTGCCGAAAAAAATCTAAAATAAAGAACGCACAGGATTTGAGGGCTGTAATAAAGGAGAATGGGAGCAAATGGACATTTCGCTTTTCCATGGTTTAGTAAAACGTGTGACGAGTCGATGTCTGGCTCAATGAGACCCCACCAAATATTCAATTTTGTGCTAAACGCACATACAGTAAAAACATCGGTAATCCAAATTTATATAAATTATCCAAATTTGGAATTCTGACACATTGAATACAATGGAAGAGCCGATAGAAAATATTATTAGGAATTATTGAAGCAATCTGTCGGCGACAACATACCCTTGAATTCATGTAGAATTCAACAGTCAAGATAAATTTATGGACTAGCAATTCTAATAACAGTCAGCTTTCAAAATAGCATAAATAGACACCATTATTTCACAGTTAAAACTTCAGTCAAATAAAGTAACAAGGACTTATAATCGTACCTATCGTACCATTGTTTTTTTGTATACTTTATATTTTTTTTTTATCAAATCAGAAGTAATTGATTTGTAACAAATTTTATTTTTATTATTTTCGAGTTCCCCTTACATTTATCTATTACTATTTAAATTTTGACATTGATTCCTTTGAATATGATCGAGAATTATATCATTGAAAATAGTGCAATGTTTTTGAACTTACTTGTGCGTGACTGTACTCTTAAGTGATTCTTTTAATTTGATCAAAAGTAAAAGCAATTAATTATTTGAACGCGGGATTTTTAGGGACGTAACTTTGCAGTTATTTCAGAAAGCACCAATAAATATAAGACAAATAGCCTATAGTGAGACACCATTAAAGTCGTCTCTAGGTTGCATCAACAGTAATAGTTATTACAAAAACAAAGTGGATGCTCTGAATTAGAAAAGACGGGATTTCAATCATAAATCATGCAAACTTAAATTTTCAGTGACATATTTGACAGTGCTTTTCAAGCAAATTATTTTAAAATTTTAAAATCTTGATTTTAATCAAAAAATTTGACCCCACCACTATGGAGGGGTCAAATTTTTAAATAATGTTTTCTGACATTAAAATATCATCTTAACTCGAAAAAGTACTAAAATCACATCAATCATTTTGTGTGGGAATTCTTTTCTTTCATAACAAATACTAAAAATGCCTTACAACGATAAATTATATTACTACTACCAACTTATTTCCAACCATCGCAACTTAGTTCTCGCTGAATATCAACAGCTCATTGAAAGTCAAATGGCATTCAACGACCAGATGTTCCTTTATTACAAGACCACGTTTTTAGATTCGCCTTCTCTCTTTGAGTTGACGCCTTTTCTTATTCAAGCTCGTTTAACATACCCAACTGAGCCCGTCAACAATCGCTTCTCATTTGCCAACTACCATTACTTCCGCATCTCTCACCCTTTTTTGACTGATGACGACAATCCACGAACCAGCTATCGCGCCATGTGTGGTATTTGACAAAATATTACAATAGAAAAGTAATGAGATAAAAGTATATCTTTATTCCAGGTAAAAATAGACTAAAAGAACTCTGCTGCTATGAAAATAATTGATCCTTTTTATATTGCACAACTCTCCTGAGTTTTAATGATGAGTCAACCTTTCTGGTTTTGGAATAGATCTATACTTTGTTTCCCGCCTTGGGTTAAATGAATACTACTCGTTAGAATTGTTTCCAGTTAACGTTGTCCCATATCAACAGATCGGGAACATGAGTACTCTAATAAATCTTTAGTGTTACTAGACACATATTTATCAGATCATGCAACGGTTACTGTAAAAGATGCATACTTGTTTGTCAAGTGTAATTGGCAGTAGAACATTATAGTTGATCATTTATTCATTATCTTTGTAATGAATAAAATACGATCCCAAATATAAAATGTCTTATCGTTATTTGTATATTTGGTTGTAGAAGATAGGTATCCATTAATTCATACACTATTTCTTTATACTCTTTATCAGCAGTATAACTATATCAATATATAAGTAAATGAACCATTTATATTAATAGCTGTTCTATTCTCTCTCTGGGTAGCTAAGCCATTGAGAGAACTATTAATATTAAGTTTCTCTTTCTTATAATTCTTGATTTGATCTGAGAAGATTCTCTTCTCGATCGGTGATATCGTAACTCAGTGGTATAGCATTCTGTATCCAACTGTCATTCGTATATCGTGTTTAGGCCAATCATGCAATCTTTAATATAGAAGTATGTACTCGTAGTAGGAGAAGTTGTATAGCAGTATACAAGTGTATGCTGGTATGCAACATCAAAGGTTGTTTTAATTTCATAGTTTTATTTATTTAAACGATTTGCTTATTTATTCTTAAGTGAATCGTACCCAAATACGACACCATGTACCGTATGAATCGCACTACGTTCGAAAGGGTTGTAAACGAACTATGCAGAGATCCCGCTTTTCAGTCTAGAGCTGTAAATTTTATCCCTCCATACGTCCAGATTTCATGTGCAATTTGGCGCTTAGCTAACTGTCACGTTGGCTATCGCTGCGCCCACTTGACTATAGGGGTCTCTCACGGTAGTTACAGAAACTTTACACAACGTTTTGTAAAAGCCGTTGTTAATACATACAAGGATCTCATCGAATGGCCCAAAAACGAGCAGCGTGTCGCTGAAATCAAAAATGGTTTCATGTATGGTGAAGGTCGCACTGTTCGGGGTCTACCAGCTGTTGGAGCTTTGGACGGCAAGAACTTTGTAATTGAATCTAGAACGGAACATGCAGAGGATTGGAGGGATCGCAAGGGAAACTTTGCCATGAAACTTACAGCAGTATGTGATGACAAGAGTAAGTTTACTTATATTTCGGTTGGTGATTCAGGTAATAAATTATTTGTCCGATTTTATGCAATGATGTTGATGGTTTTTACATAGGTCGTTCACACGATGCTGCTGCGTTCAACCTCAGTGAGATAGCAACAGTCGCCTTGGAAAACCCCCGAGAATACTTTTCTTTAGATGGGTATATCCTTGCAGGTAAAATATATCAACGTGAATAGAATCTTCGAAAAGAACTAAATATGTTTTAGACTCGGCATACCCACTATCGCACTATATAATTGTGCCTTATCCTGCTTCAGAAGTCCTTGGAAGATCTGGTGTTGCTTCGGCTAAAAAAAAGTTCAACAAGATCCATTCATCAACTCGAATGGCTATTGAAAGAGCTTTTGGTATACTTGTTTCTCGCTGGAGATTCCTCAGCAAACATATATACATCAAGGACACCGGCGATATTGTGGGTATTATCACAGCTTGTTGTATTTTACACAATCTGTGTATTGAGATGAATGACCCTGTTTTGGAAGAACATAACGATGAGACGAGCAATGTGGATGTTGCTAGACCTGATAGTTCTATTCAGTCAGTCAACAGCACCGCCTATCAGAATGGTCGAATTAGAAGGGACAACATCAACCCCTATTTACCTTCTCAACAATAAACTATTAGTGTTTGTTGTGCTAAAATCGCACTTATAAAATAATAAAATAAAATAAATAACCGTCGATCCCACATGATCGACTCATATACCAAATACAATATCATAAAAAGAAAAGAACATCAAGGATAAAACTTGAGTTACTACTTTAGAACTCAGATTGACTTAAGATTTCTTAGAACCATCGTCCTCTCAATTCTGACAGAACAATAAGACTAGATCATTGTTTACGAATCAATCCAATCATAAAGGCAATGACTGCTTAAATTTAAGGCACCATCGGACATGTATTATACCACCCAATGGTACCTTCACTAACAATTAGATACCGTTTAAACCACAGATTCCAATAACTATAAATACCCTGCCGTCTACCATAATGTAGAACGGGACCTAGTTTTAAAACTAATAATAAGAAATAAAAGCCTACAAGCACTATTTATCTTATTTATCTGTTTTTTATCTATTTTTTTTCTGTGTTAAACCAAGTTTCTCCACATTTGTAACAAAGCTATATACTTTTATTGATCAGAATTATTATTATTTTGACCTTGTTGGTTTCGATTGGCCATATCCTGAAGGATCGCATCAACAAGTCTTGCGGTTTCCCTGTTACTTTCAGCAAACAGTTCTGCCAATCGATCACTACGTGCAAGTAACGCAGCATTGGTCTCCCGACTATACTGAAGAAAGGACTGAAAGTGGTTGTCCCTTTCCAAAGCTTGTGTCTGCTGCACCCGGTCCAAGACACGCAACATGCTGTTCTCGATGCGTTGTTCAGACGCCGATGGTAAAGGCAACATCGAAGCTACTCTTACCTGGGTAGGTTGAAAAGGCTCCGATGTGCGTGCTGATGGTGTTGTTGTTGTTGTTGTTGTTGTTGCAGGTGGGGATGCGGCAGCTGTTGACACACGGTGTGTCTCTAATCTGCGTCTTGCAGTGGGAGGTTGGTCTTGTTCACCAACAGCAAAGAAATCCTCGGAACGTACACCATTGGCTGTTACCGGCTGGGTATCCACAGGAGGCAACGCATCGTCTGCAGTGTCCGCATTGGCAGTATTCTGGCCAGGACCACCAACAACCTCAGGCTCCAAATTGACACCATCTTCAGGAACATCTTCAGGAACATCTTCAATTCTTGTTCTGAACTGTCCTGAAATAGAGGAATAAGTGACAGGTGGGAAAAATGAAGGTAAGTCTTTTAAAATATCATATAATTTGTCATATATGATAGAAGGGGCGGGTGTTGCTTGTCCAGTAGAATTACGGATAGCGTAATTTCTTTTGAATTCCTGCAAAAGATTTGACCATTTGCTTTTCAATTGTTGATCGGTCCGAGGAGCACGTACAGCATTTTCTGCATGAAACTCACTCGCAAGAAGGTCGAAAGTGTCATTTTTTTTATTCAAACTTCGAGCCGAATTCATAGCTTCGAAGTGCTTTTCATACTTTTCAATGAGCAACAAGGTCTCCGCTTGTCCCCATCCAGCACCTCTGAAGCGTTGCGAGCCTTCTTGATCATCTTCATTTTGGCCTCCACTTTGATTGCCCCAACCAAGACCATTTCTGCCACCACGACCGCGTCCATTTCCACGTCCACGTCCACGTCCACGTTTAACGATTTCATGCTGGTTGATTTCAGGCTGACCATTAATAGGGTTAGAAGCATTATTTTGGTTGTTCATTTTTAAGATAAGTAGGCAAAGGTGAAGTATATTTATTTTGATAAGAATACAAGAAAGAAATAAAATAACATTGGTCTCTGTGCCATGTATTTATGACAGTTTAGTATTTTCCCAAATTGGCATTGTGTTTTTCGTGACTTTTGATTTTAATTAAAGGATTTATTTTAAAATTTAAAATAATTTGCTTGAGAACACCCAAAATCGCGTAAATTTAAAAAGACAACTTTAAAAGTACATAAAAAAAGTAGAGTATCTCTTGGTTTTTTTTTTTTTTTTTTTGAAAAACGACTTGTCTTTGATGTTATTTACTCTGATTATGCTTAAGATAAAGGCCCTGTTTCTTGCACTGTTATCGACCCCAGGCTATCTTATACTTTACATTTGAGGGGAGAGCTGTCACAACTAATAGCAAATCACATTTTGCAGAAAAATAACTCTACTAGATTTGAAAATCCCTGGTCAGTGTTGAATAAATCTTCACCCCTATTTGTGTTACGACAGGCCCTTTATTTTTTATGAAGCAAGTATACGTCTGTTTTGATTTAAATGGTATTGATATTATTTAAGAACTGTGGTATTTGACAAAATATTACAATAGAAAAGTAATGAGATAAAAGTATATCTTTATTCGAGGTAAAAATAGACTAAAAGAACTCTGCTGCGATGAAATAATTGATCCTTTTTATATTGAACAACG